>ML108210.1:126805-148049 GCA_003697995.1 Taxidea taxus jeffersonii | reverse complement strand
GTCTGGCTCTCGGTGGTCTTCTTGGCGGTGGTCCTGCGATCTGGGCATAACATATCCAACCTATTTTTATATCTTCCCTTTCTTATTGGGAAAAGTATTTGTTCTGGAGCAATACTACCTTAAGCATTAGTCCATATCTATCGATGTTAAATCGAAACCCCATCCTCTATTATGCAAAATTCAAGGTAGTTTTATATTTCTTTGGTAATACTGACTCATTTTCATTTCATTAAGTTTTCTATACAAATTTATCTAAAAGTTAAAATTGATCTTCTTGAATATTGTGTTCTAAAGCTCAAAATATGATTTTCTAAGGAGATTAAAATTTAGTCTAATCATTTTGACTAACTGAGTCTCAGTTTCTTATCTATAGAATGAGGGATTGGACAAGACAGACTTCATAGATTGTTGTTTTAGAACACAATAGTTTTTAGAACACAATTAATACACAATTTACTTATATCTAATTGAAGGTTATATTATTTCACTAGCCCTAGTCCCACCTCCTCCAATGAAGAAAAAAAAAAATTCATATTGCATTTTGGCTTAGGAGTGTGGGGTTTTTTCCAATTTAAAATGTTTTTCTTAAGTTTTAAATGCATAATGACATCTAACAATTAAGTTAATCCCCAGGATCAGTTCAAAAGAGTAAATTTGTACCATTATCAACTTAAAAATCCAGTGTAATTTCCTCAGCCTCTATATTAATAGTACTTTACAATAGTTATTAATATTCTTTATTAAATGGCTTCCATTCCATGCCACAAATCTGATCATGGTCCTTTTCAAAGCTATAGAACTAATTTAGAAGAAATGAGATATGTTTAGTGTAAAACTTGAAAAAATAAGAATAATACCCTATCATGTCTAATTATTTCAAGAATGTGTACCTCCTGCTGGGCAAAGCCTAATAATAATTAAATTTTGCTTGGGGCAGTATGGGGAGTCCTTATTTGTTTAAGCTTCATTTAAAATATACCCCACAGTACAAAATTCCATATCACGGATGTTGTGGTTCATTAACTCAAGGTCATATCATACTCAAAAATGAACATAGTTTTTCAATTAACCTATAGATTTTAGATAACTGTCCAAAACTCATTTACCATTCAAGATAATTACATACTTTTAGCATTTATATTTTCAGTTTAGTGAAAGTTCACTTCCCAGCGGCTTTTACCCTTTCCTCAAACTGCTGCAGACATAAGCCATTTTGCTTTAACAACACCTCCCATATTCATTCTCCCACGTATGCTTATTGGAAGCTTTAGCGGTATCTAAATTAGACTTGGCAGAAATAAAGAGAGACTTTCCACGTTTGGACAGCATATCTTATGGGGCACAAGTATGAAAGATGCAAATTGAAAATGAAAAGAGACTTGATGCTACAAGGACAAAGCTGGAAAAATGTTTGAAAGTGGCATAATTTAAAAATACAATACCCTATGTTTATTTGTAATGTCTGGAGAATGCCATGGTTTGCTTAATTGAAAATTATGGGCAATCCAAGGATACATATGCCATATAAGGATTACTGATTTTCAAAGTGCAATGGGATAAAATGCATTCAGCCCTAAAACTTGAATTTTCCCAAACCTGAACTTTGATGATTCAGATGGTCCCTCATTGTTTGTATATTCTTGGCCTGCCAAAACATGTTCCCTCTAGCAAAAAAGAATGAATTCTGTTTTTATTCATCCCTAAGAAAAGCAGTGTTCTTTGCAACAAAGGGGGAGGTTGGTTTGTGGGAAATCATTGCATGTTTTAAAAAATATTTGTTCTATATTCCTGCTGCTTGTCAAATAAGTCTGTACATGGGAGCTCAAGAACAATGCAAGATATGGGCAAGAGACATCAGGGACCAAGTCATTTAAAAAAACCTGTCAGCCCGCTGATTCATTCTACTTATTCTACAAAATGAAGATACACTAGAAGCCAAACATTTTTCTAAGTAAATACAAACCTTAGAGTCAATTGCGTTAGTAGTCACTTTTTAATAAGGTAGGAAGGGGAAGTGAGAATTCAAGGAGAAGGAAAAACATTAAACCATATTTTCATTCATTCCTTCATTCAAATATAATTAAGCACTGCAACACTACAGACATTACATAAAATTCAGATTAAAAAAGTCCAAAAATCTGGTTTAAAACAGAAGATTGATATTTAAGCAAACAACCATAATATATTGTCATTAGTTCTCAAAGAGAAGTATGCACAAAGTTCTAAGAGAAGAAGAAAGAAATGAAAGAACATGGACTAGATTTCCCTAGAGCAGAAAGTTGTTAAGAATCTCCATTTATAAGGGGCAAAATTCAATGTATCTTGAAAAATGGTTTAAGTGTCCAAAAAAAAAAAAAAAAAAAAGAAAGAGAGAGAGAGAGGCCATACATATGAGACAGAGAAGTGATTACATACAGCCAGTGGGGAAAACCACAGAGATGCAATTAAATCCATTTGAGCCCAGGGAAACTTGTTTTTATGTTTTCTATGCCTCTTTTAGAATACATGGTAAACTCTACCCTTAAAATTTAAATTTATAGTCTTTAAATTTAAATTTATAGTCTTTAATCTCCAAGTTTTCATGTGTAGAATAGGGACCCTCTGTATATTAATTTTGAAAAATTTCCTCATTCTATAATGAAATAGGTATAAAATTTTAAAAATACTCATCTGGGTTTTTCATTGTTTAGTAAGTAGTATCAACCTCCCAATCCTAGAAGTCCTGGAAAGGAGATTAGGAAAGTAAATTTATTGCCCAAGGAATCAAACATTATCAAGTACCTAGAACAAAGAAGTCTCTAAACATATTTAAATTACAGATGACAGTTGTAAAAATCAGGTACTATCAAGTGTTTTATACATTCCTGAATCTCTTCTTTACATGTTAATAATGTCTAGCTAACACAAAGTGTTAATGTAAACTTGGTTAAGGAGAATTAAGGATATCTGTGATTTGAGGAAGTAATCAAGTAATAGGAAATGTAAGAAGGAATCACTTCCCAATGGCAAAGAGAGGACTGAGGAAAAAATAAAAAAGAAAAAGAAATATATGCTAGAATTGGATACAGTTGCTGCAGTTTATTTTTTCCATTTAATCATTTATTCACTTAAGAGTTATCCAGTGCCTACAAAGTACCATTAATTTTTCTAGGTTCTATAGGTAGATCATTAAATGTAAAGCCTCTGTACTCATAGGCAAAGCTTCTGGAGGAAGGGTATTTAAGAAAAACCCAGATATATTTGAAGGGATCTTGGAGAAGTGAGGTTTCTTACTCATTCCTCAGGTTGCAAGCTGAAAACCTACAATTACCCTGAGTGAAGAATTACATCTCTCTTCACCAGTTAGAATATTGGAAATGGTTGAGATAAGATTTGAGGCAAAGAGATGACCAAGATGTCATTCTTGGTTAGGAAGAAATTCTAAGAGACAGAAAATTTGGCAGTAATAGAGAGAAAATACAAGGAATCTGCTCTCAAATCACACCAAACAGCAATGCTAGACAAAAAAAATACATATACTCATATATATGTATTTTTGGTTTGTTTTGCTTCTGGTACTTTTGTTTTCCTTTATGTAGCTAAGTCTGAAAGCATAAAAGACCAAAAAAGGAAAAAAAAATATAGTAGACATTGGAGAATGAAATAAGCTATGCATGAATAGGAAGTAAGCAAATGGGTCATGGAGTACCACAAAGGAATGTGCCCAAGAGACTAGGGTGTTAACACACATGTAGGGACTGAAGCTGAAGCCACAGTTCCTAGTAATGTGTGAATCTGGAACTAATCTTGGTATAAAGCTGGGAACCATCTATAAAATCAGGACTAAAAACATTCCTCCCCCCAAGCCCAAGTGGAACAAAAGTGGGAATTGGCCATAGGTAAAAATAATCACATGTGAAATTTTAAAGCCCATACCAGGACATATGGGATAGAAATCCTAAGCTGAGAAATTACCAGGAAAATTGACCCCCAACTGGAAAAGTCACAGGTCAAATGTAAAACAGCCACATTAAGGACATTCATAACTCAGGATATATACCCAATTCATGTGGAAAACAAGTCACTCTAATAAAGTCAGTGTCCAACATTAGAAAACATAAATATAAGGGACGCCTGGGTGGCTCAGTTGGTTAAGCGGCTGCCTTCGGCTCAGGTCATGATCCCAGCGTCCTGGGATCGAGTCCCACATCAGGCTCCTTGCTCGGCAGGGAGCCTGCTTCTCCCTCTGCCTCTGCCTGCCTCTGTCTGCCTGTGTTCGCTCTCTCTAACAAATAAATAAAATCTTTAAAAGAAAACATGAATATAAAATAAAATGTTAAAAGTGTGAAAGTGAAAACACACACATACACACACACACACACACACACACACAGAAGAATTAGGATCACACAACTTAAAACTAGAGCAATCTAAAAGAACAAAACATATTTGTCAAAAACTTCAAATATAAAAAAAACTTCAAATAGATGAAAGGAGCAACATAAGCTATAAAACAAACTAAAGATTTGGAAAAAGGACATATATTTGCAAGACAAAAAAATATAAAAATGAAATATCTATCAAAATAAAAAAAAAAACCATGCATGGATCAGCAGGCTGGAAGAAACAGAGAAATTAATTAATGACTTAGAAAACAAAATAATGGATAATAATGAAGCTGAACAAAAGAGAGAAAGAAAATTATCCAACACAAAATATTAAACTTAGGAAACTCACTGACTCCATCAAACATAGTAACACTTGTATTATAGGAGACCTAGAAGAAGAAGAGAGAGAAAGGGGGAAGAAAATATATTTGAGGAAATATTAGCTGAGAACTCCCCTAATCTGAGGAAAGGAACAGACATCCAGTTCCAGGAGGCAGAGAACTCCTACCAAAATCAACAAAAACAGGCTAACATCAAGACATTTTGTAGTTAAATTTGAAAAATATAGTGATAAAGAAAAATCTTAAAAGCAGCAAGACAAAAGAAGTCTTTAATTTACAGGGAAGACCCATAGGACTAGTTGGAGATTTCTCAACAGAAAGTGGGCAAGCCTAAAGGGAGTGTCATGATATATTCAAAGTGCTGAATGGGAAAATCTACAGCCAAAAAACCTTATCCAGCAAGGCTATCATTCAGAAGAGAAAGTGAGATAAAGAGTTTCCAAGACAAGAGAAAACTAAAGGAGTTTGTGGACCACTAAACCAGCCCTGCAAGAAATATCAAGGGGGATTCTTTGAGTGGAAATGAAAGGCTAGAAGTGACAAAGACAAGAAAACTACCAAAGAAAACTTCCAGAAACAATGACAAAACAATTTATAAAAATGGGAATAAAGACATATCTACCAATAATTACCTGGAAGGTAAATGAACTAAACACTTCAATCAAAAGACATAAGGTGTCACAGTGGATTAAAAAAAAAAAAACAAGACCAATCTATTTGATGTCTACCAGAGGGTCATTTTAGACTTACATGATTTAGACCTACAAAGGCACCTACAGATTGAAAGTGAGGAAGTGGAGAAAAATTTATCATGCAAATGGACATTAAAAGAAACCTAGATTAGCAATATTTACTTCAGACAGATGAGACCTTAAAACAAAGACTGTAACAAGAGACAAAGAAGGGTACTATATCATAATAAAGGAAACAATCCAACAAGAAGATACAATAATTGTAAATATTTATGCACCCAACATGGGAGCACCCAACTGTATGAAACAATAACAAACACAAAGGAACTAAAGGATAATAATACAATAATAGTAGGGGACTTTAACACCCCACTTACAGCAATGGACAGATCATCTCAGCGAAAATCAAAAAGGAAAAATAATGGCTTTGAATGACACACTAGACCAGATGGACTTAACAGATTCAGAACATTTCATCCTAAACCAGCAGAATACACAATCTTTTCAAGTACAAACAGGACATTCTCTAGAATAGATCACATGTTAAGTCACAAACCAGGCCTCAACAAATACAAAAAGATTAAAATCATACCTTGTACTTTTTCTGACCACAAAGCTGGTAGACTAGAAGTCAATCATAAGAAAAAAATCTGGAAAGACCACAATTACATGGAAGTTAAACAAAATTCTACCAAACAATGGATGGGGCAACCTAGAAATGAAAGAAGAAATTTAAAAAAATACTTGGAAACAAATGAAAATGAAAACAGAATGGTCCAAACCTTTGAGATGCAACAAAAGTGGAAGAGGGAAATATATAGCAATATCAGCCTACCTCCAGAAGCAAGAAAAATCTCAAATAAACAACCTATCTTAAACCTAAAAGAGCTAGAAAAAGAACAAATGAAGCCTAAAGCCAGCAGAAGGAAGGAAACAATAAAGAGTAGAGCAGAAATAAATGATATAGAAACTGAAAAACAAAGAAAGAAAAGAAATAAATGCATCCAATTTAGGAAGAAGGAAGTCAATTTTTCACTGTTGACACATGACATGATACTCTATAAAAATCCTGAAAGTCTCCAAGAAAATGCTAGAACCTAAAAATGAATTCAGTGAAGTTGCAGGATACAAAATCAATGTCCAGAAACCTATTGGATTTCTCTATACCAATAATGAAGCAGCAGAAAGAGAAATTAAGTAGTCCATCAGTTCCAGTGATAATTGCACCAAACCCCTGAGATATCTAGGAATAAACCTAACTAAAGATGTAAAAGATCTGTTTTCTGTAAACTATAAAACACTGATGAAAGAAATTGAAGAAGACACAAAGAAATGTAAAGACAGTCTATCCTCATGGGTTGGAAAAACAAATATTGTTAAAATGTTGTTACTATGGGGGCGCCTGGGTGGCTCAGTGGGTTAAAGCCTCTGCCTTTGGCTCAGGTCATGGTCCCGGGGTCCTGGGATCGAGCCCCGCATGGGGCTCTCTGCTCTGCGGGGAGCCTGCTTCCCCCTCTCTCTCTCTGCCTCTCTGCCTGCTTGTGATCTCTGTCAAATAAATAAATAAAATATTTTAAAAAAATGTTGTTACTATGTAAAGTGATCTATACATTTAATGCATTCTCTATCAAAATACTACCAGCATTTTTCACAGTCTTAAAATTTGTATGGAGGTACAATAGACCCTTAATAGCCAAAGCAATCTTGAAAAAAAGAAAGCAAAGCTGGAGGTATCACAATTCTGGTAATTCTGGTCTTCAAGCTATATTACAAAGCTTCAGTGATCAAAACAATATGGTACTGGCACACATACACACATACACACACACAAAGACAGACACACAGAGCAATGAAACAGAACAGAAAACACAGAAATGAACCCAGAATTATATGGCCAATTAATCTTCAACAAAGCAGGAAAGAATATCCAAAGGGAAAAAGACAGTCTCTTCAACAAATGGTGTTGAGAAAACTGGATAGCTACATGCAAAAGGAAATTAGACCACTTTGATACACTATATATAAAAAATAAATTCAAAATGGATTAAAGACCTAAATGTGAGATGAGAATCCATTAAAATCCTAGAAGAGAACACAGGCAGTAACTTAAAGAAGCTGACAGAGGCCATAGCAACTTCTTTCCACTTGTCTGCTAAGGCAAGAGAAACAAAGCAAAAATAAACTATTGGGACTTCATAAAAATAAAAAGCTCCTGCACAAAGGCAACAACCAACAAAACTAAAAGACAACCTACTAAATGGAAGAAGGTTTGCAAATCAGCTGATAAATGGTTATCTAAAATATATAAAGAACATATAAAATTCAACACCCCAAAATTAAATAATCCAATTAAAAATGGGCAGAAGACATGAACAGATATTTCTCCAAAGAAGACATCCAGATGGCCAAGAGACATATAAAAAGAGGCTTATCATCACTTATCATCAGGGAAATGCTATTCAAAACTGCAGTACAGTATCACCTCTTCCCTATGAGAATGGCTAAAGTCAACAAGAAACAACAGGTGTTGGTGAGATGTACAGAAAGGGGAACTTTCTTGCACTGTTAGTGGGACTACAAACTGGTCCACCCACTCTGGAAAACAGTATGGGAGTTCTTCAAAGAGTTAAAATAACTACCCTATGACCCAGCAATTGCACTACTAGGTATTCACTCAAAGAATACAAGAATACTAATCCAAAAGTATACATTCACCCTGATGTTTATAATAGCATTATCTATAATAGCCGAATTATGGAAACAGACTATCAGCTGATGAATGGATAAGATAAAGAAGTGAATATATATGTGTGTGTGTGTGTGAATACATGAATATTACTCAGCCATAAAAAGAAGGCGATCTTGTTATTTGCAATGATGTAGATGGAACTAGAGAGTATTGTGTCAAGTGAAATAAGTCAGTCAGAGAAAGACAAATACCACATGATTTCATTCATATGTGGAATTTAATGAATAAATGAACAAAGAGTAAAAAAAAAATGGAGAGAGAGAGGCAAACCAAGGAAAAAAAAACAGACTCTTAACTATAGGGAACAAACTGATGGTTACCAGAGGGAAGGTGGGTGGGGGGTGGGTTAAATAAGTGATGGGGATTAAGGAGGGCACTTGTAATGAACACTGAAGTGTTGAATCAGTATACTGTACACCTGAAACTATTACACTATGTTAACTAACTGGAATTTAAATAAAAACTTTTAAAAAATTCAAGTGATCAGGGGCATGTGGGTGGCTCAGTGGGTTAAAGCCTCTGCCTTCGGCTCAGGTCATGATCCCAGGGTCCTGGAATCAAGCCCTACATCGGGCTCTCTGCTCACTGGGGAGCCTGCTTCCCCCTCTCTCTCTGCGTGCCTCTCTGTCTACTTGTGATCTCTATCAAATTCAAGTGATCAAAGTCTTTTTGTTCTTTGGAATGGGAGGAATGTCAATATTTTACTTTGAAAAATCAAAAATGGATACTGTAAATTAGAGAGTAATCAATTAAAATGCTAAGAGTGAAAATAAGAGAAAGGTATTAATATAGAGGGAAAATGGAATAATTCAAATTCTTAGTTCGTAAATATAAAAAGAAAAGACATGAAACAAACATAAAACAGATGAGACAAATAGAAACAAAAAAGTTACTACTTACCACCAAATGTATCAGTAAAAACATTTAAACATTTAATATAATTCAACGAATTATATTCTTCAAATAAAATACAAAATCCTCAGACTGGATGGACACACACACACACACACACACACACACCCCTAAATGCCACATACAAAGAAACAGCTAAAATATAAGGATTTTAAAGAATGAAAGGAAAATGCTGAGGAAAAAATATTAAGTAAATTCTAAAGAAAATTTAATATAATTTTATTGATTCCTGAGAGAGACTTTTTTTTAAGATCTTATTTATTTGACAGAGAGAGTAGGCAGAGAAAGAGGAGGAAGCAGGCTCCCTGCTGAGCAGAGAGCCAGGCTCTATCCCAGGATCCTGGGATCATGACCTGAGGCAAAGGCAGAGGCTTTAACCCACTGAGCCACCCAGGCACCCAGATTCTTGAGACAGTCTTAAGGGAGAAAGCATTAGTAGTGATAAAGAAATACACTTTATTATAATAAAAATGTTCAATTCATCAAGATTATAAACTTCAGTATTTTATCCACCCAATAACATATTCTAAAATTTTCTAAATTAACTAAATTAGAGGGAAAATAGACTATCATTGTGGGATATTATATGATAGAGTAATCAGGTAGAAATAAAAAAGCATAAGGATTTTAATAGCATTATCACAATCACCCAACTTAGACCTAATAAGCATATCTATAAAAACATTTCAAAACTGCCAATACAGGGTGTTTTCAAGTTTACATGGTAAATTTACCAAAAATAACCATATGTTGCATTTAAATCAAGTCGATCTTGGTCTGTCAGGGATTCTGCAACAAAATACCACGGACCAGGTAGCTTATAAACAACAAAAATCTATTTCTCATGTTCTGGAAACTAAAGGTGCAAGATCAAGGTGCCAATAGAGTATTCTCACTGTATCCTCACATTGGGCCTAATAAGCTCCGGGACTTCTACTGTCATTCATAAGGCTCCATCTTCATGACCTAAGTGCATACCAAGGGTTCCGCTTCTTCATATGATCACTCTGGGCATTAGAGTTTCAATGTATGAATTTTCAGGGAACACAAAATTCAAACCATAGCAAAGGCTCAACAAATTTCATAGAATTGAATTTTTATAGAATATGATTTATCAAGAAATAAAACTGGAGAATCCTCTTTTTTTAGAAATTAAGTTCATGAATTCAGAATAACCCATGCATAAAGTAGAAATCACAATAAAAACTGGACTATTTTGAACTGAATAAAAATGAGAATTTAAGTAACAGATTTTCTAGGATGTACCTAAAATCAAGCTTAGAGGATTTGTAATATATAAGTATACTTTTTAACATAAGAAATGCTGAAAATCATTGGCTTCAGCATCTCGATCAAGTTAGTAAAAGAATTAAAATATTGAAAGAAAAAATATAGAAGGAAATAATATAAGAATTTGCAAAATAGAAAAAAGATCTACAATAAAGTGGATCAACAAAACAAAATTTGGCTCTATAAGAAAACTAGTAAAATTTTTATACCCATTATCAAAAAAAGAGCGAGAGAGAGCCTAGATAACCAACATCAGAAATGAAAAAGAGGGCTTTGTGGCATATTCTACAAATATTAAAAGGCAGTAAGAAGATCTCATGAACTTAATAATCAAGAACAAAGACAAATTTTGATAAAATAGACTAATATCTAGAGAAAGATAACCAATCTGATTTAAGAAAAAGTAGAAAACTTTAACACTAATAATTATCTGTGCTCAGGAAACTTTCAAACATTTCCTCTAACCCTGCTGACATAAGCAAAGAATTACACCAAACACTTGAAGAAGAAACAACTCTTTTTTTTTTTTTAAGATTTTGTTTATTTAGTTGACAGACAGAGATCACAGGTAGGCAGAGAGGCAGGCAGAGAGAGAAAGGAAGCAGGCTCCCTGCTGAGCAGAGAGCACCTGAGCCAAAGGCAGAGGCTTTAACCCCCTGAGCCACCCAGGTACCCAAGAAGAAACAATTCTAATAGTAATTTCCAAAACTTTCCATACAGTTGAAAGGGGAAAAACACTATAAAAAACCTTTTTTATATGACCAGAGTAATTTTGATTCTAAAACTTGACAAGCTCGTTACTCATAAAAACCTCACTTATGATCATATATGTAAATATTCTTAATGAAATATTCCCAAACCAAATTCAGCAATGTAGTGAAGGGGTTAAAAAAAAAAATCACACCCAAGTTACATTTATACTAGGAACTTAATAATGGTTTGGAATGAACCCATATAACTCACCACACTAATAGATTTGTTCTCGATATCCCCATTAGTCCCTCTAGGACAATTCTCTGCTCACCTCTGCTTTCACCTGTGCCCTAGCATGTCAATAAGCTTCAACTGCTACCTGGTTTGTCTAGTAAGTGGGAGACATTGACAAAATAAGTTAAAGAAAAGTGGTATCAGATACTTATTCTTGTAGTTCTCTGATCATAGTCCATTTGCACCAGTGCATGTATCAATCCATAAGAGAGCTTCAGTTGGAGCAGTCCTCTGTTATAGCTATGTATCTCACTGAAGTTAGGTACCCACTGCTCTCTCTCTTCTTTTGGTATGTAGAGCTTCCCCACTATAACTAGTTCTGAAATTCTCTGCCAATTCTCATTGGATATTCTCAACCCTACCTATTTGCTATTCCTTTCCTTCTGGGCACAGAGACATAAAAGGACAGGTAAGAAAATCTTATGTGAACTCAGCAGATGCAGGAAGAATATTTCAAGTAATACTGTAAATTACTGCTATAAATTCTTCGTAAACTAGGATTAGAAAGAAATGATAACTACAAAAAGCCCTTAACAAACATCACACATAATGGTGAAGTACTAAAAGTTTTCCATACAAGTTTGGAAAGAGACAAAAATGTCCACTAACACCATTTTAATTCAGTTCAGTATTAATGGTTCTAACATGTACGTTAGTGAAAGAGAATGAAATAACTGCCTCAGATTTTTTTTAGAGATGACAGTTTAAATTTATAATTTGTTCACAGACAATAAGAAAGTGTTGATAGAAAACCTAAAATAATAACAGGCATAAAATTACAATCAGTAATAATTTAGCAAAGTTGTTAACATTCAAGAATCACATGTCTTTTTTACACCCCCAGAAAACAGAAAATTAAATTGGAAAAATATGTCACTTATATATTATAACATCAAAATCTAGAATTCATCTAACAAATGATCACATAAGATCACTATTGAAATATAATATTTCAATGTGAAATATTGAAAGAAATTAAAGAAGACTTAAAGGAATAGATTATATTCACATAATGAAAACATGAAACTAAAAAGATCTCATTTCTCTGGAAACTGATAAAAATATCATTAAGAGTGCTTGTTTGTATGCCAATTTAAAAATGATTCTAAAATTTACATCGAAAGCAAAGAGCCAAGAATAACACTCTTGAAGAAGCAAAAGGTGGAGCCTATCATAATGTTATCACAATGTCATAATTCATACATTGTAATGTTAAATTAAAATCTCATGTTAAAGTAATTAAGACAATTTAGTACTGTCACAAAGACAAGTAAATCAATGAAAGAGAAAATAACACAGAAAAAAAAAACACCTCAGACATGTATGAAAACTTTATGAAACGGTATCACTGCAAAGTCCTAAGAAAGGGAGAATAATTTCAATAAAAGATGATGGGACAATGGGAAATTCATATGGAAAATATATTCAAACCATTCCTGGAAACATGTAAAGACTTTATTTTTAAGTGACCCACAGACTTAATTGTCAAAACTAAAACAATACATATAGAATTAAGACATTGTTTTCACAATATTGGGATAAAGGAAGTTTGGGTAAATAGGAAAAAAAATGATAAGCTACTTAAGACAGTACTGAAAACTTGACCTTATTAAAATTATACCTTATTGTTTACCAAAAAACTATTAAGAGAATGAAAAGACAGGTCACAAAGTGGTAGAGGACATTTGTTCTATCAGACAAAAGATAATATACAAATAAATCCTGATGAAAAGAAAAAGAGGGGGAAATACAATTTTAAAATTCAAGAAAGGGGCTCTGGGTGGCTCAGTCAGTTCAAAGTCCAACTCTTGATTTTGGCCCAGGTTATGAGCCATTAGCTCAAGCCCCAAATCAGGCTCCATGCTAGGCATGGAGCCTGCTTAAGATTCTCTCTCTCTCTCTCCCTCTCCCCCTCCCCACCACCGTTCTCTTTCTTTCTCTAAAAAAAATCTGTTTAAAAAATCAAGAAGTATTTTTAAGTAAAATCTTTAAAAAATAAAAAAAAATTTTTTTAAAATCAGGAAGTATTTTAAAATTTGCTTCAAAAACCAAAATACTTAAGTGGCTAATAAAATAAAGATATACAAATACATTAGTAATCAATGAAATAAAATGTCTAACCACAGTGAATTATTAATTATACCAATTAGACATAATAAATCAAAGTCTTAACATTAAGTATTGGTGTAGATGTGGACCAAGAGCAACTCCAACACTGCAACTGGGAATGTCAAGTAAAACACCTTCTCCAAAAAGAAGTTTAAAATTATCAATTAATAATGAAGATAGCAAATTCCCATGATATAGCAATGTCATTGCTAGGTTATACCCCACAGTCACACAAACCCATGGGCATTAAGAGGCACATGCAAGAACACTCACACAGGGGGCACCTGGGTGGCTCAGTTAAGTATCTGCCTTCAGCTCAGGTCATGATCCCAGGGTCCTGGGATCGAGCCCCATGTCGGGCTCCCTGCTTATCAGGGAGCCTGCTTCTCCCTCTCCCACTACCCCTGCTTGTGTTCCCTCTATCACTGTGTCTCTGTCAAATAAATAAATACAATATTAAAAAAAAATGTTCACAAAGCATTATTTTCAACAGGCAAAAATTGCAAACAATCTAAATATCACAGCAGAACAGATAAATTGGTAATATTTATACAATGGAATACTCTAGATTATAGGGCAAGGAAGCATTTACTGATGCTTGGATGAATCTCACAAACTCAATATTAAGTGAAGGAAGCCAGTTGAAATATCATATATACTACATGATTCCATTTAGATAATTTCAAAAATGAGACAAACTAAACTTTTTAGGGACCCATGCTTTGGTGGTATGGTATAATTAAAGAATAGCAGTGATACCATCGTGACCAAATTCAGAAAGTTTGTTCTGTTGGTGAGGATAGTTGGATGCAGAAGTAATGGGGTTTCTGGAATTGCAATTGGATGGATGGTGGTTATATGGGTTTTTGATTTGCAACAATTTCACTATGCTTGCTTAAGTTTCACCTCTTTTCTTAATGCATGTTATATTTCACAATAAATTAGAGATTTAAAATCAAATCTCTAAAAAGTTATGGAACAGAAAAGGTAGCTATTGATTAAACTGACTGTGGGCTTGTCAGCAGCAATAAAAGCCAGGAAATAATGAAAAATTTATACCAACAGTAGGCAAACAAGCTATAATTGGCTATTTTAAGTTTTATACTCGTTAACATCATATTGGGATTTTCAAGATATAATAAAATCATTAATAGAATGTAAAAGAAAACTTATTTTAACAAATATAGTACAAAATGTTGTCCTTGATTTTTGTCCTTGTTTTTGTTTTTATTTTTTACACAGTCCATTCTCTACCTTTAAAATGAAGAGGTTCTAGGAGTTTGTCCTGAAGGAAGGCATAGATCATAGCCCATCTTTTCAGGAAAAGGCAAAAAAAAAAAAAAAAAAAAAAACTAAAAAGGAAAATATTCTGTGCTTTAACAATATCAAAAATTAATATCAAATTTATTATCAAAAATTTAATATCAAATTATCTAAAATTTAATATCAAAAAGTAATGGAGGGACTGTAACAGGAAATTTGTTTATTAGGACGACAGAGGAGGGATTCTTCAAAGGAGAGCCCAACGTTGGTCAGGGCATCACGATGTCAAAAGCATGTCAAGAACAGGAATCCAGGAGTGGGAGTGTGTGGGTATGGTCACAGGTTCTGGGGAGTGAATTCCAGCAGTTAAAGCAAAAAACTAAATATATCCTCTAAGAAACATTTAAGTAACATAAGGGGAATGAAAAGTTTCAGAGAGGTAAACAATTTCACTAGATATTCAGGATTTTAGAATAATCCTCCTCATAGGCAACTGGGTAAATATTGGAAAGAGGAAAGACTGATATCTCTGGGATCACTTCGGATCTTTTCAAATCCAGGAAAAAAAACAAAGAGTATCTTAACTAAGTTTCAACCACATAACTAGACTTTTAAGTTCCAGTTTTAAAAATAATGGTAAAGTTGGTAATACTGATAAGACCCTATAAAGAATGAGGTGCCAAAATTTTACTAGTATTTCTTGAGCTTTCAGACTAGATGGAGGATTTCACAGAAGATATATACATGGGAAGATCTTACAGGCCATTTGCCCCGGACAGTACCTCTACAGCCTCTTGGCCTTGTAGTTATTTAAATTCTCATAAGTGTCCCAGCTTGAATGATAAATCATGGTCTCACCTTGGTATATAGGAAGACAGAGAAATTTGTCACTTGGAAAAGCTACTGCACCTTCAGACATGCTTATTTTATTATATCTATTGACTCATCAATTCCTATACTACAAAGTTGAATTCTAAAGATATGAAAACCTGTCTAGGAAGTTTTTGGAGTTTGGGAGTTGGGAGTCTGGGGAAATGCTTAACACACATAAGCCAAGTGAAACCCACGGGTGGAGGGTGGAGATTGCATCTTTCGGGGACAGGTGTTACATTAAACAAAAGCAGCCATGGAAGGCCTCATTCCAACCATACCTAGTAATTCAGACTCACACAATACTCCTTTCAATCCATCTTTCTCCATTAAAGAAGTTATCTTCAGATAGGCATTTTATCACTCCTTGAAAGTTTTCTCTCCTCTTTCTCCCTGCTTTTCCCCACTACTTTTTTTTTCCTATCACCATATAATGAATGGGAAGTGCCTTTGTAAAGAAAGGTGCCTTATAAATCCAAAGGAAAAGGGAAATCTTGCTCTTTTTTTTGAGTGGGATATTTACAATGTAAAACGGGACCATTTGCATTGTTTTGTTTTCTCAGAGGACTGATGGAAAAATATTTAAACCCTCAATATTAGATGACCCTTCCCTTATTTCCATTCACTCTTGCCAAGTAATTCACTGACATTTAAGCACTAAACTAGCAAGAGTTTTGCAACATGGTTCAGCAGGCTTAATGTGGGATGACACACTCCCCAACATAATATTTAGTCTGGAGGGAGCTTGTGAAGCAGTAGCTAATTCTGCAGGAAGGGAAGTTGGGGACATGCACTCCAATTCCCTCTTCCCAGAATCACTTTATCAATTTATAACAAAAATCTTGGCCTAGATGTATAAAATCATTCTTCATATTTTGAAGACATTACAATTTGTGCTTACTATCACACTGGACAACAAAACTAAGCATATGTATCAGAACCACCTTGTTCTGTATTTCTTTCTCAACTTCATGATTCATTCTTGTATTGATCATTTGTTGCTCACAGAGATTATCCTCTTATCACAAATGGGAAATAATAAGAAGGGAACATCTGCGTATAACGCTTCAATATTAGGCTGATGAACTGTGGATGGGATAGAACACACAAGAGAAGCAGCTGTGTAACTTCCTTGAGATTCTGATGTGCAATTTGTCATATTCTAAGCAAAGAATCCAAACAAGCCTAATATCATGCACAGGGTCACTAAGAGATTCAGGCCTGTTTTTTTCTAAACAAAATAAGAATGCCAGGAATGGAGCTCAATGGACCAGGCTTCATATTTGAAATTGGAAATTTGTCTTCAGATACTTAGGACACTTTATTCTAACCTATTAAAAAAATAATAAAATAGGAGGTAGACTGATATGGATGAAGGGTTGGGGCTTGAAGACACTGCAGACAACAAAGAAAGATATAAATATACAAGTTGAAAACTTCGAATAAATGAATTTTACACACGAACTTACGTCAGCTCTCAGACAGAAACTCTGTGAGGCAAGGGATGACCTCACACACAGTTGGAAGGACAACCACCACCTTCTTCATAATGTTTCCTCATTTTACAAATATGGAATTAGAATTTTATCTATTAATGAAGACATTATATAATCACCCTCTATAGGATTCTGGAAGTGTCATTAACTTTGTGTCTCAGTTTCCACATCTGTAAAACAAACATGTTGAACTTGTTTGATGGCAGTAAGAGGGCGGAGCCCGGAGCAGCTGTGGGAAGCTGGAGAAGGACTGACATAGCAAACTGATATAATTAATTAGCACAAAACTGAGTTGTTGTTTGTTCTGTTTTGTTTTTAATAGAAATAACACTCTTTGAGACTTGGGCAGAGATTTAAATAAGAATGCAAAACCAACTACTCAATCAATATAATAAAATTCAAAAACTTCTCTATATGCCATAATTTTTTTTATTTCCTCTCCCACGGTGTTTAGCTCTCTGACCTGTTTCCAGAATTCCCAGAGTCACTACTTAGAAAAAAAAAAAAAAGGTATGGAATATAAGCCCCAATCAGCCACATGCTATCATGCTGTCTGAACAAAAATCATTTTTCTATAAAAGTTAATTATTTGTGGGGGCACCTGGGTGGCTCAGTTGGTTGGGTGGCTGCCTTCGGCTCAGGTCATGATCCTGGAGTCTCAGGATCAACTCCCACATCGGGCTCCCTGCTCGGCAGGGAGTCTGCTTCTCCCTCTGACCTCTCTCCTCTCATGCTCTCTCTCTAATAAATAAATAAAATCTTAAAAAAAAAAAGTTAATTATTTGTAGAAAACTCTAGCAAATTCAATCACTACAGATGAGGTCATGGATCCTTTTAAACAGATTAAAAAAATGGTTGTTTTCACAGAGCCCTAACTAAATTCAGACAATCCCAGTTGAACAAGTGATACAGTCTGGCTGTGTTTACCCTCTCACATTACATCATTTTCTATATGGTTGTCATTTTATATATTATAATTTGTTGTTTACATTTTAGTCTGACCTACTCAGTGGTTAACTTTTTACAGTTATCTTTTTCTTTTCCATTGTCTGGTTGCCATTAAATTACTCTATTCAAGCACATTTTCAAAGGATTGAAAAAAAATTTTATTTATTTTGCATAACTTGCCAACTTTGCTTTCAATTTTTGAACAGTGTGAAATAAAAACCCAGAAGTCTATTTAGGGAATATTCTCTCTGTGAAAGTTACTCTGTAAAGCAAATGCCACAAATAAAACAGCCAATATTGGTTCCTATAGTCTCCATCGTCATGAAAAGGAAATCAGGTCACAATCAGCCAGAGTCACAATCAGAATTCTTTTGTGAGGGCCCTGCAGAGATGTACTACTTAGTTCAAATATTATATACCTTATTGAAGAAATTATGTTAATATACTGTTCCTTGAAGAAAACATCAGAAATAACACTGATTTATACTCAAAATTCAAAGTAATCCCAATCTTCTTTAGAATCCAATTTTTGATAAATTTAATCAGAAATGTTAGGCTATTACTCACAGATTAACACAACAGGTGTCCTCATGTAGAACAAATAAAAGAAGCAAAATATGTTATAAAGTCTATTTTTTAAAAAGATTTTATTTATTTATTTGAGAGAGAGAGAGAGAGCACAGGCAGGGGGAGCAGAGGTAGAGGGAGAAGCAGGCTCCCCACTGAGCAGGAAAGCCAATATGAGATGCAATTCCAGGACCCTGGGATCATGACCTGAGCAAAGGCTTAATTCAACTGAATGAACCACCCAGGCAGCCCCATAAAGCTTATTTTATGGACTTACAATAATCTGATTTTGACAGAAAATGTCTGAAAAACACTAGCCATTAAAATATCATGTTAAGAGGGGAGGAGTCAAGATGGCGGAGAAGTAGGAGGCTGAGACGACATCAGCCAGCAGGAGATCAGCTAGATAGCCTATCAAACCATTCCGAACACCTACAAATCCAACAGGAGATCGAAGAGAAGAAAAACAACAATTCTAGGAACAGAAAATCGACCACTTTCTGAAAGGTAGGACCAGTGGAGAAGTGAATCCAACGCGACGGGAAGATAGACCCCAGGGGGAGGGGCCGGCTCCCGGCAAGCGGCGGAGCACAAAATCAGAACTTTTGAAAGTCGGCTCCACGGAGGGACATCACTCCAGAGGCTAAACTGTGGTGAAGACCTCACGGGGACAACGTGGACTCAGGTCCCACGGGGTCACAGAAGGATCGGGGGTGTCTGAGTGTCGCAGAGCTCACAGGTATTAGAGCGGGGAAGTCGGCTGCGGAGAAAGAGCCGAGGTTTCCTAGTGGTCTGTGACACGGACCGGTGCTCTGTGGCACTGGCCGGTGCTCTGTGCGAGGGGTCCCCACAAGATCTGGGGAGACTCCGACCCGGGAGAGCTCAGGGATCTACGGGGTCCAGAGACTCCAGGTGGGACTCTGCCAGAGACAGAGACACTTGGTCACAGGCTGGGTGAGCTCGGAGCACTCCCAGAAGCCAGTGAGATGGGACTGCTTACGCACGATTTTCTCTGAGCGCAGTCTGCGGGCACGCACGGTCTGCGGGTGCGCGCAGTGTCGGCGGGCCCGCGGTGTCGGCGGGCCCGCGGTGTCTGCGGGCGCGCGGTGTCTGCGGGCGCGCGGTGTCTGCCGGCGGGCGCGCGCACGCACTCTCCGGCGCAAACGTGGGCTAGGGAGACTGGAGGGATTAAACACTTTTCTCTGAAGGCGCACTGAAGACTGGGGCCCCTGGCTCTCGGCTCCTCTGAACCGGAGATTGGGAGGCCACCATTGTCATTCCCGTCCTCCAGAACTCTACAGAAAGCACGTTCAGAGAACAAAAGCTCCTGAAAGCAAACCTGAGAGGATTACTTAGCCCGGCCCCTGGTAAGGGCGGTGCAACTCCGCCTGGGGCAAAGACACCTGAGAATCTCTACAACAGGCCCCTCCCCCCAGAAGATCAAAGAAATACAGCCAAGACCAAGTTCACTTAACAAGGAGAACAGCGGATTCTTATCTGGACAAAATGACAAGGCGGAAAAACTCACCACAAAAAAAAGAGCAGGAGACAGGACCGAAGGCTAGGGACCTAATCAATACAGACATTGGTAATATGTCAGATCTGGAATTCAGGATGACGATTCTCAAGGCTCTAGCTGGGCTCAAAAAAGGCATGGAAGATATTAGAGAAACCCTGTCAGGAGAAATAAAAACCCTTTCTGGAGAAATAAAAGAAATAAAGTCTAATCAAGTTGAAATAAAAAAAGCTATTAATGAGGTGCAATAAAAAATGGAGGCTCTTACTGCTAGGATAAATGAGGCAGAAGACAGAATTAGTGATATAGAAGACCAAATGGCAGGGAATAAAGAAGCAGACCAAAAGAGAGACAATCAACTACTGGACCACGAGGGGAGAATTCGAGAGATAAGTGATGCCATAAGACGAAACAACATTAGAATAATTGGGATTCCAGAAGAAGAAGAAAGAGAAATAGGAGCAGAAGCTATATTGGAGAGGATTATTGTAGAGAATTTCCCTAATATAGCAAGGGGAACAAGCATCAAAATCCAGGAGGCCCAGAGAACACCTCTCAAAATCAATAGGAATCGACCCACACCCCGCCATCTAATAGTAAAATTTACAAGTCTTAGCGACAAAGAGAAAATCCTGAAAGGAGCACGGGACAAGAAGTCTGTAACGTAAAATGGTAAAAATATTAGATTGGCAGGAGACTTATCCACAGAGACCTGGCAGGCCAGAAAGAACTGGCATGATATATTCAGAGCACTAAACGAGAAAAACATGCAGCCAAGAATACTTTATCCAGCTAGGTTATCATTGAAAATAGAAGGAGAGATAAAAAGCTTCCAGGACAAACAAAAACTGAAAGAGTTTGTAAACACCAAACCAGCTCTACAGGCAATATTGAAAGGGGTCCTCTAAGCAAAGAGAGACCCTAAAAAAAGTATTACCAGAAAGGAACAGAGACATTATACAGTAACAATCACCATACAGGCAATACAATGGCACTAAACTCATATCTCTCAATAGTTACCCTGAATGTAAATGGGCTAAATGCCCCAATCAAAAGACACAGGGTTTCAGAATGGATAAAAAAACAAAACCCATCAATATGCTGCCTACAAGAAACTCATCTTAGACCTGAAGACAC
>ML108210.1:16159-121805 GCA_003697995.1 Taxidea taxus jeffersonii | reverse complement strand
TTTGACAGTCAAGACTTAAGTTTTTTCAACTACTAAAATATTAAGGAGCTTGGAGCACCTGTATGGTTCAATCATTTTGACATATGCTTTCAGCTCAGGTTATGATACCTGGGCTCCGGAACTGAGCTCAGTTATCAGGCTCCCTGCCCAGCAGACAACCTGCTTCTTCCTCTCCACTGCTTGTGCTCTCTCCCATTCTCCATCTCTCTCTTAAATAAATAAAAACCTTAAAAAAAAAAAAAGATTAAAGAGCCTAAAAAGAGAGAGAGAGGGACAGACCAAGAAACAGACTCTTCTCTAGAAAACAAACCAATGGTTACCAGAGGGAAGGTGGGTAGAGGGATGGACAAAATAGGTGATGGCGATTAAGGAGCACAGTTGTCATGATGAGTACCATGATGATCAAAGTATTGACCCAGCATATTGCACACCTGAAACTAATATTACACTCTTAACTAACTGGGATATAAATGAAAACTTAAAAAAAAAAAAACCTATAATAGTAAATAAAAGATGAAGGAGACTGGAAGTAATAACAGTAAAATAAAATAATGATAAATGAGGAGTCCTTAGTGAATTTTAGTTCAAATAAACTTCATTATGACAGTAACTTATGGCATTTTCCAGTTTCCAGATTTCCTCAGTCCTGTGAATTAAAGAAGTTAAATGAAAGCAGAATTTGAGATACATCATCAATAAGATAAAGAACTTGAATAGAACAAAACCAGAAAATAACCATATTTGATTAATAAATGAATTGACCGAGGTATCTACAGGTAGCTCAATTCAAAAAAATGTTACTTTTTTTTAAAGATTTTATTCATTTATTTGACAGAGATCACAAGTAGGCAGAGAGGAAGGCAGAGAGAGGGGGGGAAGCAGGCTCTCCGACAAGCAGAGAGCCCGATGTGGGGCTCGATCCCAGGACCCTGAGATCATGACCTGAGCTGAAGGGAGAGGCCTAACCCACTGAGCCACCCAGGCACCCCCAAAATGTTACATGTTTATTAGAGTTCTGCATTATTTTTTCCCACTTTATAAATCATCACTGAATGATTTCATGCATTCTAATGATGTAAACTACTATACACATGTGTGAATGACTCCAAATCTCCAATCCAATTACTCCCTAGTATTTAGTATCTATGAATCACTTCATCTTCTGGAACATGTCCTAATTATTCTTACTCAACAGTTCTCAAACTGAACTCCAAATTCCCTCTCTTGAAATCTATTTTTTGGTATTCACCAATTGCCTGTTTATGTCTTTCTCACTATTTTACAAGCTTGATAAATGCAAAACATCCGTGCTTGTATTTGTTTTATCTCTATGTGTACTTGACACCACCACACTGAGAAAATAAATGAAAGTCTGAGTCATAGTCTAGAAACAATCTAATCCTGAAACCTCATGTTCTCGTGGATATTCCTTTTAGCACATTGATTCTGATAAATCAGTTCTTTTGAGTTTGTTTTTGTTTATTAATCATGGTTTTACTAAGCCCAGTTCACAGTATATACTAAGGTAGGGTAAAAAGTGATAGTGGTGTTGTGCATATTAAAGGTTCAGTAGACTAATTTTGGCAGGATCTTTGCTAAACTGGAGTCCTAGGGCCTGGAAACCTAAGATTAAGGAGATAATTGGCATGAGGAAATCAAGATAGGGATAACACTAGGGGTCCTTTGGAGCCAGGAGCCCAAATGGTAAAAAACTAGAGACAAATTCAAAATAACATGGTATAAATTCAGCATTTCAGATGTGATAGCTAAGTTAAAGGGGGTTAATTGTCAAAGGCCCAAAGAGAAGTGCTTTCTTGGATAGAAACTCCTTGGAGACATACCAGTCCTGTGGTATTATAAAGTAAAGGGGACTACATCCTCTGGATAGAATACACATCTGTTCATGTCTTAATTATCACTGCTTTTATTAAGAAACCTTTTAAAAATCATTCATCCCCTTTGAAACCTATTATACTTTATATAAAATATACTTTCCTTAGTTAAGCACAGATGACAGGCAATAAGCTTCTGCCCTAAGAAATGTGTATCACTGAGGAACCTGGATGGCTCAGTTGGTTAAGCCTCTGACTCTTGGTTTCTGCTCAGGTTGTGAACTCAGGGGCCTGAGATTAAGCTCCAAGCTCAGTATGAAGCCTACTTGAGATTCTGACCCTCCATCTTTCCCCACTCATGTGCACACACTCTCTCTAAAATGAATCTTTAAAGAAAAAAAGAAATGTGTATCATTTAGGGGCATCTGGGGGCTCAGTTGGTTGGGCAACACTCTTGGTTTGATTCAGGTCATGATCTCATAGGTTGGGAGATGGATCATGGGGCTTCATGCTCAGGGGGGAGTCTGCTTGAAGATTCTCTCCCTCTGTACCTCCTTTCACTCAGGTGTACACATGTGTGCCCTTTCTCATGCTCTTGAATAAATAAATCTTAAAGAAATTTGTATCACTTAAAGGGTATGATTTATGTCATAGAAGTTGACCATTTAAAGCTTTTCCTCAGGATGAAATTCTATAGCATTATATTTGCATTTATATATAAACTTTGTTTTTCCCTGGAAGAAACCCATTTTTTAAATTCCTGTGAGTGTCGGAGATTTTAGATGCAATAAAATCATACTCTTTAGCACTTAACATATTTAATATTCAGTAACTATAGTTGTTACTTTTCTAAGATGCTATATTTTGGTGACAAATAGAGGAACCTTGAATGAAACCAAAACATTTATTTTCAAAGACTATGTAGTAAATTTCCCACTCCCATTGTGCAAATATACAAGCATTCCCTGAAGATTTGAAACACAATTTTATTTAAAGTTTTCCTTTCCAAGATTTGTATTTAATTTAGGATTTAATCATCCCTGGAAATGTTCTCTCTTAATTTTGCTCAGAGCATATTTTGGAATAAACAGATATTTGTTTACATACTTTTAAAAACAAATGTACTTCATCAACTGGTACTTTTATCTCACAAAAATAATTGCAGCAAACAAAACAAGGTGGTGGGGGCAGGGAAACTATCTGTGTTTGAATCTCAAAGGGTACAAAAAGTCCTGGGAAGCATTCCATGCATTTGCCCTGAAATGCTATCTCATAACCCATAACTTTCATATTGCATGCATGGGCCATACATTTTTATTTTCTTACGTGTAAAAAAGAAAAGCAATTTTTTTTCCTTTTAAAGAATACATAATTAAAATATATATTTTAGTAGAACAACAACTTAATTTTGTAAGTGCCATTCATGGGAGCTACTGGGGTTCTAACCACACACTGAAAATCTAGTTAAGTAAACCAAAGCTTCACTTGTGAATGAGTTTAACTGTCCCAAGTAAGAGATACCATGTTTACTATACTGTGAATCTTCAAAAGAAAAAGTCAACTCAGTTTGGGTATTAGCAAAACAATTTTTATGTGGTATTTAGCCTTCATGTATTCATATGGAAAAGATGAACAAAAGCCCAAACAGTACTTGTCCAATACTCAAATAAGATATTTTAAATTAAATTTTATTCTGCTAGTTTTTCTAAAGCCATCATATATTTTACTATTTTAAAAAGGAAATGAACTATGATTTAACAAAATTCTAATGTGAATTATAAAAATTACTTCCTAAGTTGTAAGATAATTTGTCTAGAAAGTTGTCATTTCATCATACTCTGCAGATATTATACAACCAATTTATAGGACCCCTCCCTCAAAATGAAAGTCCTAGGAAAAGGACTCCTTATCCATTTGCTTCTAGTCTTCCCAGGTACCATGTAACATCAGTAAAGTTTCTCAGTGTACAACAAAGAAGAAAAGAAGCAAAGGAGAAAAGAAGCAAACCTAAAAATCACATAAAGCAGCATCATAAATGAGGATCATTCTAAAATTTATCTAATAGTAACTAAGTAACAGTAGCTGATTCGGCTTCAAACTGACCTCCCCAATAGAGTACTGGTGTTGTTGAAAATCTTTCCAATAAAATTTTGTTGAGATAAGACCTTGGTTAAATGTTTTAACAGGTGCTATAGTAAACCATCAAAACTTAGCTGAGCGAGAGAAATCTCCTGAAAAGAAAAGAAGGGACCAGGTCCTTCTAGGAGATTTGTGTCCTATGCCAGAGACAATTTGGCTTCAGTGGCTAAAGAGGGATCCTTTGGAATGGTGTTCAGAGGGACAAGCGAAATAAAATTACACATTAGTGGCAGTCTAATTAGGTGGGTGAGGCACAGGAGAGGAAGAACTCTATAGCAACTGATACTCAGGTATGTGTGATCTGGTATGTGATTGTCATTCGCTAGCAACAGGCAATAGGACTTCAGTCACCACCTAGGCTACAAGCTAAGGCTTGAGTACTGGGATGGAGGTTTAAGGGATGACTGTCAGGCTCAAAACTAGAAAATAAGCTGCCCAGCTACTGAGGTTGGGTTTCAGTTCTGAAGCTGAACTTGGAAAAAAAAAAAAAAGAGTATCTAGCCAAAATTTTAATTTTAAACTCTTCAGAGATTAATTTAGAGTGGAAACTCAATTTTCTGACTTGGGCAAACACAGTAGTCAGGCATAGTGGAAGAGAGAGAGACAGAATTTGGGACAACATGGACATTTGCTCCTCAGTTCTAATGTGTCCTAAGGCAACTCATTTACTCCAGCTGAGACACCAGAGCCCATGCTTTGCAGTGGATTATTTCTGAGCCAAGAGATATAAATCATATATACACCAGCTACTAGTGTTTCATGGCAAGTTGAATAATCTAAGTCTCATATCTCCATCTGTAAATACAAAACAGTAAAACCTATCTTTTAAGCCTCAGGGAGGAGTTTTTGGTGGCAATCAATAAATGTCTGCTTTCAACTGGCTGGACACAATTGAAAATAATTCCTGACTTAGAATTGTCTGGGAGCTGGAGCATAACTGAGCTATAGCTGATTGATATGGGACATATCAATGGATCCATCTAGTTGGGAGAAGCTGAGGAAAGCAGAAGCAAGAGACTCAGAACTGGCTGATAATTATTTGTCAGTAGTTTCTTTCAATGGGGCAATGTACTACTTCCCCTCCAACTAAGAGATAAAATCTGATGGTCGAATACACAGTGTGGTATTAAAGAGTGTAAGATACATGACTCCAGAGAATTGCAGAGGAGTAAATCAAGAAGGGTTAAAATCTCTGAAAAGTGGGCTTTGAAGAAAGAGAGGTATAAATGATGACTAAGACAGCTAATAAAAAACATAATAAAAAGAGAGCCTTAATTTCTACTTAACAGTCGTGAAGGTCTAGGTAAGAAAGATATCGTCTGGTAGATATAAAAAAATATCAGTCCCATTAATATTCAGAAAAATTTGTTTAGCTTTTACCACATGGAAACGATGATAGTTTAAGTATGTGGAGGGTGGGTAAAGTAGATAGGCTACCAAGGATGCACTTTATCTTTGTCAAAATTGCCAAGGACAAAAAGAGATGTCTATTATCGGTCAGACAGGGAAATGGAACTGGATGAATGGGAAAGTGCTTTGCCACTCTAGGTCCAAAGTATATACACAGGGCCAAAAAGCTATAGTCCCATAAGCTGCATTGGCTGAGAGCAAAGAGAGTAAAGATAAATATTTTTGAAAAACAAATAGTAGTGGGAAAGTACAAAGAAAGGGCCTATTTGCAGAGTATGGAAGAAAAGAGAGACTCTAAAGAAGAGCAAATGGAATGGAGAATTAAACACACACACACACACACACACACACAAATTTATATATACATATATACACACATATACATATATACTCAATGTATATAAAATTCAATATATATAAAAACTCATTATATGTATATTTTTTAAAAAATTATGACCTTAAACCACCCATTTTTCAAGTTATTGCTTGAATGTATGAAATTTAATAGTAAAAAGTATAGAAATCTTCATCATAAGAAAGGTATGCAACAATTTTATTAACACATCCTCCCTCTGGGATCAGTAAATTTATTTTTAAAAGAAAGTGTTAGAGAGCCATGTCTGGTTCTTTATATCAAGCCCATCTCCACTTGATTCAAAAGATTTAAAATCTGGCATTTATCTCTTTATTAAGTATACACACTTTGATTAATGAACAATCAAAGTTGTCTTATAAATTGGAAAACATATATATCATAGTCTTTCTCAAGCCACTCTCAAAAAGGATAAAAATCAGAATTTCGTGTTTTATCAGCCAACATATTTAACACCCACAGACATTACTAACCTTCAAAATCAACATTTTACAAGCTTCATAATTTTCTTAGATGCATTACTCATTATCTGTCTTGCTTTCTCCTGATAAATGGCTTCAGGTCACAATCAGGCATCAAATCAATTTGGAGATGAGTCAAGGCCCCAATCAACACAATTTTACAACTCTTTCAGTGACTCTGCCTAGGTTTGCTGAGAGTCCTAAAGCATTGCTTTTCCTCCTATATGGTCTCTTAAGTGACTTTTATGTGTTATCACAACACTATCAGCATCACGATTTCAGGATATGTTTGTTTTAGTGAAGTCCATACTTTGCAATGTTCTGAAGTACCTTGGATATATTATATTGTTGAAGACTTCAACTCCTTCATGCTCTAAGAATGACATGTACCTTGGCTGAACTTTGAAATAAATTCTACGTTTATCACTGTTTTACTGCATCCTTTTATTTTTGTTGGTTTCTCTTACAAGCCTGAATTCTCTTTGATCTTCCCATACTTTGTAGCCACACTGAAATTTATAGAGGATAAGCTTCAATTTTTTTTTTTTTCCCAATAAAACAGGCTTGACAATTCAGGCCACAGTATTTCTCTTCTAAATGAAGAAAAGATAACTTAGTCCAGGTACTTGACCCTGGTTTGCTTTTTTTCCAAACTTTCAAGAAGTTTCTTTTAGACTTCCCAAGTCAAAATACCCTTTGATTTCACTCATGTTTGTGGAATCTAAAAAAGAGAACAAATGAATAAACTAACAAACAGAAAGCAGTATCAAACATAGAAATATGGAGAACTAACATTTGCCAAAGGGAAGGGGGGAGAGAGAGATAACCAAAACAGGTGACAAGCAGTGGGAGATATAGGCCTCCAACTGTGGAATATATGCACCACAGGAATAAAAGGTACTGCAGACAGGATATAGTCAATGATACTGTGATAGCATTGTATGGTGACAGGTGGTAGATCTATTGTAGTGAGTATATCATAACATACAGAGAACTTGAATCACTGTGTTGTACACCTTAAACTTATGTAACACTGATTTATGTCAGCAATACTGAAATTTTGAAAAATTAAAATAAATTAAAACTTCCCAAGTTAAACCACCTACCTAGAGTATGAGAAGAAATACAATTTAAATTTTCTTTATGTACCTTAGAATTTCTGGACTTCCAACACCATGAGATTTACTAGTGAATATTATTTTTTTCTTCACATAAAGATATTTATTTGAAAAGTCAACATATACTTCTTTGTCTCCATCCCAACCAATCATCCTCAACAAACTGTACTCCAGTCCATATTCCACACACAATACCAGGAAGGGTAATTCACAGTGAGAAGACAAGGATTCTTTGACCTTCAGATGTCCCTGCCTTCCCCCCACCCAAAACCTGGCAATTTGCTTGCTAATCTTAAGGATGGCTTCCATATACTAATTTACCTCTTTCTTTCAGTTCCTTCCTTCTTTTCCTAATCAAGTGTTTATTTATCTTCTAGTATGTTTTGGATTCTAGGCTAAGTGCTGGTGATACAGAAGTGAAGCTGAAGAAGTCAGATCTGAAAAGTCCTGCAGGGATCAGGAGGCTATGGGGTAGGAGTATATAGGGGCTGTCATAGGAGAGCACATGGGAGGGGCCAGTTCATGGTATTGCTTGCCAGTTTCACTTAGATTGGCAGCTTTCTGATAGGTCCATCATCCATCAGTACTAGTAGCTCCACTGATGGTGATGGTTATTAGTGGGATGCTTGTGTTACTCTTCTCACCAGTAACAGCTTACAAATTGCTTTAATTTTCATTTAAAGGTCTCCCGTGACTTGCTAACCTTCCTCACTGGACCGATCACAGATAATCTTCCATAGGATAGACTAGGGCAACATTCCTGCTGACCCTTTAATTGGCAACCAGGATCTTAATCAGCTCTACTAAATGAAAGACCCCTCAAGCATTGTCGACACTCTTTAGCATAGCATTACGCAAGCATATCACTATGGAAACATACAGTCATATCTGAGCAATTGACCTTAAATTCTTCTCCTCATGCCCTTGACTTAGGGTAAAATCTCATAGTTCCAAAAGATTTCTAGTAACTGTGTTGCAGCACACATCTGGCTGAAAAAGTAGATCAAAGAGAATGTCCCTCATGTGTTCTGGAAAGAACGCTGCTAAATCTGATAATATCTACAACTGAGTCACTCAAAAAGCTAAGCCCAAAAGAATCCAAGATCCTTCAGCAATTGTGTGCGGTAGACAGAGATTTGAATTACACAAGAATTTGGGATTCTCTATGGAAGTAAAAACTGTCCAGACATTTGTTAAAATGCTATTTTTCAAATTAAAGCATAGCAAGTGTAATGTTTACTGTCAGATATTTTCTCAAGTTGAGAAAGAAACTGAGTATGAGATAAGAAGGGATAGAACCACAGGCAATGTACAACAAGAGCAATGACCGCTACTATTTACTACCCACTGCACTAAACTCTTCATGGATGACCTCATCTAATCCTCATAAAATCTTTATGGGCACAGTAAAATCATTATGACCATTTAACAATGGCTAACGAAAGCTTAGAACAGAATAATAGTACCAGCTATCTGATTTATTTGTATTGAAATATCCTGGCGATAGTATCATGTCTATACAATGAAGGTATTTGACAAGAGTCTCAAATTTTTTCATGTGTTATTAGCTTCAGGAGAAGACACCAAAATTCTTTACCTAGACATACCTTGATATTCCATTTTAACTCAGTGGTGTTCCAACTATACTATGTGACCCACACGCTTCATTTATCTATGACTAATTTAAATTAAGAAGATATTAGGAATGTTTTAAGAATATAACATTGCCCCCAAAACTATATAATTGATCATTTATCAAGTCATTAATTTTTATTGTGTTTTACAAAAGTACCAGTCCATAATAATTTGAAATTTTTTTAAAAAAGTGAAAAAGTATCTGCTCCACAGACCATTTGAAAAGTACAATCTTACTTAAATCACCCACAAAATCTAAAATTCAATTGACACTCTCATAATTCAAGCATTAAGTCATATCTATAAGACTCATACAAAGGAGACATTTTCTTTGATATTTTCAGGGGGAAATTAAAATCTACCTTAAACATTATTGTAAACTATATTGCTTTTTAGTTTCTAAATCTACAACATAAAAAAACAGATTACATATTTCCTAAGTTTTTCTAACTCTCTAATGCAATGGTTCTAACACTTACATTGATAAGAGAAGAAAAATGATTCCTAAAATCTGGTTAACTGAAACTCTTGAAAAGCTTATAGGAATTCCTGAGAGTTTCATGTGTTTGCCATGTTTATAATATTAATCTATTTATTTTACATATGGGATGGATTTACTTTCATATAAAGCATTTCCATGGTATCTTCAGTGTCAAGTGGTATCACATTTCCCATTCACTAGGGTATTTCATTGACTTAGGGAAAATTCCTTAGGTGATACATAGTGGAACTGTGTTTTCATTAACAAGGCTTAAGACTCCTTTTCTTTCTCGTTATGCATGTTCTTTAAACTTCAAGTTACATAAGACAACATCAGACACATGCTGCTTAGCACAAAAACTTAGGGAATATAGTATGTTTCTGTATTTCATTTACTCATGGAATATAAATTACTAGAGGTAAAGTGCAAGAATAATCAAACAGAAACTTCCTCAACTGCAGAAGGTTCCTGCAACATTCATAAGTAAGAAAAAAAATCACTCTTTAGGAGACTAAGATTACTCTTTGATTACTAAATCCTGCATCTTTATAACCTTGATAAATGTATGGTAGTCTGATAGTTAGCAGGCATCACTATACCCACTACTATAACAACTGTAAAATTACTTACTCAAAACAAAAGTATTAGCATACCAAATTAAGGTCAAGGTCAGTAATATTTTACTTATTTTAAATATAATGAATTCTAATGTATTATATTTTACCACATTTTACTCAAAATATTAGGATTCCCTCTCCCTGTAACTTTAATTAATTACATATGGTTATGTATTTTTTAAGTCAATAATACAAATTTTTTCCATGACTGTTGTCTACCAAGAAGTTCAATGGCTTACTGATTTTATCATTCAAACATATAGATTCTTATTTCCCTCACTTTGCACCTTCAACCAACTCCATCTACATGTTTCCCTCCCAAAATATCACTAAATTACAATTCTAAGCCAGATTTACCTCTCCTTGTCTTCCTTTTGCCTTTGTCTAAATCTGTTATGTAAACTTCTAGTTTTTCAGGCTGTCAGTTTTTCAGATCCTATCTCTTTGTTGATCTGATTTCCTCTATTTAAAATTATGTCTATTTATAGTGATTGACAATTCATACAATATGGAAATACAAGAATGAGAATTCTTCCATTTGCCAAATAGCTACAATGAAGAATACTGTTATGCTGAGTAACTCACAAAAGAGGAACCACATTTGCAGAAAGATGATTTTAACTCTCATTAGTAATACCAGAATTTATAGAAGATTAAATTTTTATTTATGTATTTTCTCGATAGCCTCTCAGATAAAATCAGTCAATAGCAAGTATCGTTAAGAGCCAAATAATTCATAGCACTGCTTTTTCCCCCACAAAATGGACTGTGCAAAAAAAATTTTCTGCAAGGGTTTCTTTTTGTTTTGTTTTGTTTTTAAGATTTTATTTATTTGATAGACAGAGATCACAAGTAGGCAGATAGGCAGAGAGAGAGGAGGAAGCAGGCTGTCCGCAGAGCAGAGAGCCCTATGCGGGGCTCGATCCCATAACCCTGGGATCACGACCCGAGCTGAGCCACCCAGGTTCTGCAAGAGTTTCTATCAGTTTCTCATTATCTGTGGGTGACTGAAATGATTGACGAACTTTATTCCAATCACAAAAGTTTGCTGAGAAAGTCTAACACATTTATGTACACATGATCTGATCTACATTGCTATCTACTAGCTAAGTCTCCAAACTTAAAGTAGTTGACATTAAATTATTTTGCAATGTACATTGACATACTTACTCCCATGTTAAGAGCTACTAAAAGATTGTGAGATAGTATGATGTCAGATCAAAGTCCTAAGGCACATCAGTCTTATTCTTTCAGAGAAGTCTTAAACTTCTACCTCAAAAACTGTCCATTATTATTATTTAATAACCATTGGGAAATTTAATTATAACCTAAGCCTTTTATGATGGAAAATATCTGCTATCAACAAGTGCTTATAAAAACAAATGGAACCATATCAGTGGCAAAACATTTACTTAGGCAGAAGAATTCAACATCTTCAACTACAGAAGCATAATTGAATTAAGCTAAGTGAATAGTTTTATATGCTACACAACATTTTTTAGCACTGGAACACATTAAGAGGATGGCTGGAATAGCTCACTGTCTATTTTTTCAAAGGACATTAAAAGTGACAAATCCTGAAATGAAACCTTGGCTCCTCTTCAGACTGGAAATGAAATAGAACTGCTAGTTTCTTAGGTATTAATTTAGGACTAATTGTGGCTTCTGTTTCCAACACTAATTCTTGTTCTTTCCTTGAGCAGCCTAAAGATAGGCTTCTTTATGGACAACAGAAGGTAACATTAAAATTTGAAAATCTCATTTTATAATTCTAATTTGCCTCACTTTTATTTATTACTGATGTTGACACAAATTGATAAATTATTCTATAATTTTCTGAGGATTTTTAGTCTTGGAGACACCAAAAATATGGTGAGAATCAATAGACACAAATAAATACTTGAGTGCAGTAAGTTCTAGGATCAAAAAATACATATTAGCTCAATGTTGACCACCTTGTGACCCCTCTATTTGTGTTACTGATCCAGTAGACTAAGCAGTTGAATATGTCTATCAAGGTGATGATGAAGGTGGGTCCTGATCTTAGAGTTTCTCATTCACTCACTACTGTGGCCCTTTTTACAACTGAAGGATATTTGGCTAGTTTTCAAGGCCATTTATTACTATGGAATAACAAAGCATCATCTAACATCCCAGGATGGAATATAATTAACTTTGGTTTGTATTTTAAGTAACAAAATATTTGATTAACATTATGCCCAGTATTTTTATTCACCAGTGACTTGATTATTTAAATATTCCTATTAATATGTGGGAACTGAACTTTAAACCCATCACAGTTGGGTTGTTGTTGGTGGTGGTTGCTTGCTTTTTAAGACCCACTCCAGAATCAGTGTGATGTGCTAAAATTTCTTCATAGAAATGACAACATCAAGTGGGTTAATTAGGTGTTTGAGTTTCAAAATGTGTCAGAAAAGCACATTTAATACAAAATTTAACCAGTCCAACTTCCTAAAGAGATACAATATCTGGATGGATACAAATCATATGTTTTGGTGAGAAAAAAAATGATCTTCAGTAAAGAGATTGTCAAGGTCAAGTTATGGACCCTTATAGTCAAAACTTAAATTTGCCTCAGATTCATTCCATGTGCCAGGCCTTGCTTGGTTCACTTTTGGGGAATTCTAATTTGGGTTGCAAAGTGAATTATGTTTCCATTGCTCTCATGGCAGAGACATGGGAGAATACACCTCATCATGACTGAGTGAGATCCAAGGATGTCCCTTCTCCAGAAGTAAAATGTGATCCTAACCAAGGTAAAGGAGCTCCTAACCAAGGTAAAGGAGCTTCTCTGTGGCGAAGGAAGCAAAAAGAACTAAGGAAAGTCTTCTGGTCTTTCAAAGCAGAGAGAAGTCAAATTTAAACCTCCACAACACTCTCACAATCCAATGTCTTTATTCTCAAATGCAGTGGTCAAAATGAGAAAAAAGGATGTAGAAAGAATCCAGCTGTGGTATTCCCTTTTAGCCCAAAGTAAATAATCATCAAGTAGAAGTTTCTTTTCCACATACTTCTGGCTTTCAACATATATACACTTTCAATAAAGAGCACGTGAGTGAGAGCTTGAAGCAGCCCTTAGAGCTCAAGCCAACCCCTCTGTGGTTCTGGATTCTGATTCAGTGGCCACTGCCGACTGCTCATATAATCATATTTTAAATGAGTAGAAGTGACTTCTTCACCTTACAAAATCTTGTTTTCATAAAAGCCATGGCATCTCAGAAGCAGTAATTACTTAAAATAGCTATACCTCACGTAGTTAACCTTATTCAACCCATGACCTTAAACAAAGGCCTTGAAGGTTAGCTAACTCCATAACATACAATTTAGGATTACCAGTTTTCATTCATTAACTTAGGTTCATTCAAAAAATATTTACTGAGGAACTTCGATGTGTCAAGTCCCAGGCTAAAGGCTGGTCATCAAGTAGTAAAGACATAGTCACACATATGCCCTCCGGGTTCATAATAGCTCACATGTCTAGGCATTGGTATGTGGTATATGTGTTCAACTTGGATGGCAATACTTTACTAATAACACCCACAAAATATCATTACAAGCCATGGTGAAGGCTGTGAAGGAAAAGTAGACAAGACAATTAAAGAATATAAGATCTTACTTATAGAAGGTACGTCCAAGTAACTGCAATCACATACTTGCCTATTAATGTCTTGAACTGATTCAGTGCAACTGGAATTAGGTCATTTTGCCTTGTGCATTCCTTTTTCCCTATTTCTGGTCATTTCTTGAAGCTTCTTCTAGCGACCAATGTCTCTGCTACCCATTGCCTCCCATCCCAGTGCTACATGGAACCAGGATGTGAACCCATCTTTCTGACTTTCTTTTTCAGGTAACTGAGATCACACTCCCCCCCTTTTTTTTTATTACTGTTGATGGTGCTGAGTTTTAGTCATAGATGTGATGTATCTGTTAGCTACTTGTTAGCAAGACCTTAATTCCTAAAAAGAGATGACAAAAGTAACCTCAGGAAACACAGAGCCTGGTAGAGAATCTGGCTAAATAGGATCTTAATGTTCCTCTCAGGTAATGGTACAGAGGAAGTTGCCAGTCTGGTCCTTTTTGTGGCCAGCTTTGAACTAATGAATTGCTATTTTCTATGTAATCTTAACATTACACCACTGAAAAACTCGCTCAATTTTCTCTGGTCTATTATCACTTTTGTCAGACATTTTTTTCCACTTAAACCAAAGGAGATCTTATTTCAGAGGTACATCTATGTGTAGTTTTTTCTTCTCAGAGAAAAAAATTTCTTCCTGTCTTCATGGCAACTTGCAATTTTAACATTTAAAAGAGGAATGCTAACATTTGATAGATTAGTTGACTCAAAAAACATTGTTGAGCACCTGGTTATTCAAATACACTATGAATGTCGATGCCTATAATCCAGGTACAGCTTCGTTACAAGTGGGCTAGGACTATTGGGCAGTTATGATGTGCTGTATTTTAGCTTTCACATTCCAAGGGCACTTCACTAACAAACTTGTCACTTTCAATTAGATTAGCCTATGTTCTGAGACACACTAAGAATTGCTTATTCAAAGCTATTATAAGGTTTAAGGCTTAAATTACTACATCTACATAGTAATTTATATATGTATAAATTACAATGTGTATATATATATATATATATGCTTAAAAATAGAATGCAGTTTTGTGGCAATTTTAAGTAATATTAGCCCATTTAGGGATCATTTAGGGAATTAGAACATTCAGAAATGCAAAGTTTAGCTGTGGCTTTAAAGAGAAAACAGTTTTCATTTATATTTGTCTCTGATGTGAGATGGGCTTTCTTCAGCCAAGAGGTTCTTAGAGAACATGTGATAGAATTGTTTTTCCAACATCAGTTGTTTGTTGCATAAGTAGTTGTATGTATAATTATACAAACACAACCATTGTGTTTTCTTGCTTGGAGTTGAAGGCAGAAGGGAAGGGAGTGAGATGTTTATAAACATTGCCAAATATTATGTTCAAGCTATAGTCCAAATTCTAGTTAATTTTTAAAGTAGAATTAGTGTGTTTTAAGTTTCAACCCATTTATATTCTCAAGGTCAAAATATTTATTAAGGCATTCTGGTATAATTAGAGAACTTACATGAAAGAATTTAATAAGTCTCAGTTTTAGTTCTGAAATGTAAACCTCTTTCCCATATTAATGGCTCTTAACAAAGACTAAATTTATTACATAAAATATAACAGCTTTGAACTGCAAGTAAGTGAGTAACTAAACAAGCACAAACTAAAATTTGATTCCTGAAGTAGTTATGATTAGTATCTGAAAAAGCTGCGGTATTCAGAAATGTTTGCAGTTTTATTAAGATTACCAAAAAGCTATGGGCTGCAGATACTGAACTCATCTCAAGAAAGACACAACCTAGTTTTGCTCAAAAGTAAAGACACAAGATCAACAGAGATGGAAGCTCCATTATTTTGCCTAACATGGATCACTGTAATGATCTAAGAAAATATTAATCACTGATCATTGTTTACAGGAGAAGTAAATAATGCAAACCAGGTAATTTTCTTGCTGCTTGTTTACTATTTTGTCAAATGACCCACTCAACCAGAAACTTGGCAAGGTATATAATAATCATTTTGTTTTGTTTTTTTTTTTTTAGTTCTAGGTAAATGGGAATTATTTTGTAATAAAAGCATTTGCATTAAAAACTGAAGGCTTGGGGCACCTGGGTGGCTCAGTCAGTTAAACATCTCCCTTTAGTTCAGGTCGTCATCTCAGGGTGCTGGGATCAAGCCCTGTGTCAGGCTCCCTGCTCAGTGAGGAGTCTGCTCTCCCTTTACTCTACATACCCCACTCCCTTTCCTCTACACACCCCACTCTCCCTTTCCTCTACACACCCCACTCTCCCTTTCCTCTACATACCCACTCCCTTTCCTCTATATACCCCACTTATTTATTTTCCTCTCTCAAATAAATAAATAAAAGTTTAGGGGCACCTGGGTGGCTCAGTGGGCTAAAGCCTCTGCTTTCAGCTCAGGTCGTGATCTCAGGGTCCTGGGATCGAACCCCGCATCGGGCTCTTTGCTCAGCAGGGAGCCTGCTTCCTCCTCCCTCTGCCTGCCTCTCTGCCTACTTGTGATCTCTGTTTGTCAAATAAATAAATAAAATCTTTAAATAAGTAAAAGTTTAAAAAGAAAATGCAAGGCTCAGAATTGTATTTGATTTTAAAAGGTGTCATTTTAACATCTACCGTGCACTGACATGGCATAGAAAATTAAATAATATTTAGTCGATTTCCTTGAGAAGCTGATAATCTTGAGCGTAAAACTGATACCAAGAAAGGTTTCAACAAGATATTTTGAGTTCTAAACTGACTATGATTTACAGGAAATATCCTTGCTTGGCCTTTCATGGCTATCTGATTTCACAGAAATTACTTCAATTTGTTTCTCAGTACCTTACTTCTCAAATCAGGATGATAATAATAGTGTCTGCATCATAGGGTTGTTATGAGGATTAAATCAGCTAATGCCTGTACAGAATGCTACTTGATATACAAAAATGACTCAATAGCATTCTTCTCAAAATTTATATGAAACAGCATCGTGCCAGGCACTTAAGAAGGACTCAATAAAAACTAGCTAGCATTATTTGTTATGGAAACACAGAATTGGGATTCTGTGCTAGAAACAATGTCAAATTTCTTGCTTTAGTTTAATCCACTAGATAAAGTTTTAGCAAACAGTTATCTGGCTTGTGAGGCAGACATTATATTTTAATATGATTTTACCATAAGAAAACCCTTTAAGAAGTCTGCTTTGGTTTACTGATACTGTAAATAAACCCCATTTACAAAACATAACCAAAAAGGAATGGAGAGTTTGTGTTTTATTTTAACTTATTTTCATGTAACAGGATATTAAAATAGAAGCTGTGAGAAATATAAAAGTAGTTGTACAAATACTGATTGCGATATTCAAAATTCTCGCTCAAGTTGAGAGCTTAAAAAGTGAGGCAGGACAGATGGGAAATGGTGGCTGTCTTTGCTCAGAGCTCTGCTGTGAATTCCACACTTACCCAGAAGATTGCCTGCCCCTCAAGCCCTAGTGAAAAAAGCCAGGGTCAGACTTGCACTGGAATACTATGCAGTATTCAGTGGGCTGAATTCTGGTTAATGAGTGAAGCAAGAAGTGGCTGCTTCTTTGGGAATGTCCTACATTCCTGACCTTACTCAACTGCAAGTTGCCTGGAAGTTAGCCATCAACTAGGTGCAAGCTGGATTCAAGAGAGATCCGAGTGGCACTGTCTTCCACCCTGCCTATCAGAGTCACTTGAAAGAGTGAGCAGGGCTCAGCAAGGATTCTGAGGTTTAGTAGGACATTCAAGAGTCAGCAACAAGCTAGGGAAGCATGCATCACCTCCTTTAGGGTGGCTACGGGTGACAGTCACCCAGCAGTAGGTAGTGCTGGAGGGACACTCTCCACAGAGCCCATGAGAGCACCTCATCCGAGAGCCCACGTTCAGTCAGCCTATGACCAGACAAGCCAGGGAAGTTCTTTCCTTCTTTCCATCTGTCTCCTCCTGCACCTACCTGCCAATTCTGAGGTGTTTAAGTACCGGAGATAAAGAGAAACTGGGAACAAGAGATGTGAGAAGAAAACATACACCTTGCTTCCTTCCCTGCAACAGGTGTCTAAACAGAAATAGGAGGGGAAGTGATTGCAATTTAAAATAGTTAGGGGGCACCTAGCTGGCTCTCTGAGTACAGCATGGGACTCTGTCTCCAGACAGTGAGTTTGAGCCCCAAATTCGGTGGAAAGACTACTTTAAATAAGATAAAACAATCAGACAGTTTGACATTATATGTAGCCAAACATTCTAATTCTGAAGTAAAAGTATACCTTGCAACTTGAATTGATCAAACGACTTCTACTACTTAATAGTAATCACAAAAATCATGGGGCATTTTAGTTTTGTGTTTTTATAGGTGAAAGAGATAAACTAGTCCACTGAGCAATGTTTAAACACTTAGAAAAAACAAGCTATTTTTTTTTTAATTTTTTTGAAGATTTTATTTATTTGACAGACAGAGATCACAAGTAGGCAGAGAGGCAGGCAGAGAGAGAGGGGGAAGCAGGCTCCCTGCTGAGCAGAGAGCCCGATGCAGGGCTCCATCCCAGGGCCCTGAGATCATGACCTGAGCCGAAGGCAGAGGCTTAACTCACTGAGCCACCCAGGTGCCCCAAAAACAAGCTATTTTTTAACAACATACCATAAATTAGGCTGTTCATCTTATTAGTTTTGTCAGCTTCAGGGATAAATATGTTGGAGGAAAATATCCAGAGCTATTTCTGTAGAATGCTTTAAAATGCTCTTGACTTCTTAATGAAACCAGAAAATTCCCTCATAGAGCACAGAGTATAATTTTTTGTAAACCCATATTATATTGTTAAAGGGCAAATTTTAATAGTTTTCTTTTTTTTTTTCAAAGATTTTTTTTTTATTTATTTGACAGAGAGAGATCACAAGTAGGCAGAGAGGCAGGCAGAGAGAGAGGAGGAAGCAGGCTCCCTGCCAAGCAGAGAGCCCGATGCGGGACGCGATCCCAGGACCCTGAGATCATGACCTGAGCCGAAGGCAGAGGCTTAACCCACTGAGCCACCCAGGCACCCTTAATAGTTTTCTATAGTGAACGGCAATGGAGCAGATCTTGCTTTGTCCTCTTAGTCACCTGTCTTCCTGGCATCCAGTTATTTTATGCTCAAATACCAATGGCATTATTTCCTAGCAGAGTAATTTTTAGTACCTTCCCTCAGCAAGAGGACTCTTTATTCAACAAATATTCCAGTATCCACTTGAGGATAAGTCATGTGCTAAGACCCAGGGATGCCTTAGGAAACAGTATCTCCTACCTCACCTCCTGGAATGTACCATGTCATACAGGAGGAAAACAATCAAACAAACTAACAAAAAACAAATTGGTGAATAAACAACTTAGTGTCAACTAATGTTAAAGATCAAAATAAATTCTGAGTGCCCTGATTAGAGGGCAAGTCTGGTAAGGGAATGAACAAATTACAGAAACAGAAAAAACCTACAAGCAAAAAACCAGGGGGACAGCTGAACTGTGGATGGGGTGGCGTTTTGGGTGAGTGACCAGGGCATTCAAGGAGATGCCAAGGAAGCATACCTCGTCAAGCATACAGAGCACTATAAGGACTCACAGAAGCAGGCAAGATAACATTTGAGAACAAAAGAAAGGCAGAAGACTAAAACCTTGAAAGGAGACAGGAAAACCGAAGCATCATGTCTAGCAATAATAGTAATTGCGGGGTATTGCATTACATGCGGGGAGAGTCCAAAGGCCTCCTCTGTCAAGCCTGACGATGTAGACAGAAATAGTCAGGGCATTGCCGCCAGGAAAAACAGGGTGTCAGAGAGCAGAATGTGGGACTGAACAATGCCTGGCATGAACCCAGGCCCTTCAGACATTCATTGTGATATTTAATGTGGGAGAAACATTGCTTAAAATTTAATTTGCAGTTATGTATTTATGCATTTTATCATTAATAAAAACAGACCTGTTTGGTAAGAGTGGAGTTTTAGACATGCTAATCTCAGAAAAATCCTCTTTTGTTTCTTGTCTGAATTTAAAAGCCTCAAATTGGTATTACCTATAGCCAAAATACTTCAATTCAGGCAGAACCTTAAGTCCCAAGCAGACCCAAAACTAAAACTACATTTGTACCAAGCAAAGAATGGCATCACTTCTTTGGGCTTCCTGCTTTGGTCCATGTGGACAAGGAGAAGGCGATCCCTCATAGCTGTGTTAACAGAGAGCCACGCCCACCAGACCAGGAAGGCCTTCAAGGTGAACTAGAGACTCTGCATGGAAAGTACAATACAGATAGAGATAAAAAGTCAGGTTAAACTTGACCATGTATTCTCTACAAGTGGGTTAATTGCTCCTACTTTGTAGAATGTCATAGTAAAATTCTTGTTCAAGTCTTAGATGCATTCCACTAAAATTTGAATATGAGACAAGAATTTGAAGGAAAGCAGTTCATTTCAGAGGCAATCCCAGGAAGTACTGGCAAAACACAAGGACAGGAGAAAAGAAAGAAAATGAGGCCAATAAATGACCGCTGTGGAGACCTGCAGAGCTCCAGGAAATCATGGGTCATGTGTGCACAGTTCCTCCACTGAAGAATGAAGGATTTGGGCTAATGATCCATTAAATCCTAACAGTTGTTGCTTAGGGACAGTTGTCTAGGGACAATACTTGCCCAACACTTCCAGCCTGTCTTAGGTTCCTCTTGTGCTCTGATGGCCAAAGAAAACCTTTAGGCAAAGAATCACAGAAGCCTGCAAAGGACAGTCTCGGAAATCACAAGTGCCAGGGTAAATGGGTGGGACACCAACAGTGTCTACCACGCCTACCTGTCAAGAATAAATTACTCTGCATTAAAATATTGTGAACTACTATATAAACTTGTACCCAGTCAATAATAAATTGAACTAAGTTACAATGCTTACTGCAAATAGAGCTCTGGGAGCAGCACAGTTTGAATAGAAATAAAGATCTATTTAGAACTGGGAAACTTGGGAGGAGTCAAGATGGTGGAGGAGTAGCAGGATGAGATAACAGCAGGTTGCAGGACTTCAGATAGATAGTTACCAAACCATTCTGAACACCTACAAACTCAATAGGAGATCGAAGAGAAGAAGAGCAGCAATTCTAGAAACAAAAAATCAACCACTTTCTAAAAGGTAGGACCTGTGAAGAAGTGAATCCAAAGCAATGGGAAGATAGACCGTGGGGGCAGGGGCCAGCTCCCGGCAAGCAGTGGAGCAACGGAGCACAAAATCAGGACTTTTTAAAGCCTGCTCCACTGAAGGACATAGCTCCAGAGGCTAAGCGGGGGTGGAGCCCTCACGGGGACAGTGTGGTCTCAGGTCCCACAGGGTTACAGAAGGATCAGGGTGTCTGAATGTAGCAAAGCTCACAGGTATTAGAGTAGACAAGCTGGCTACAGAGACAGAGCTGAGGAGTGAGCTCTCAGCTCAGTGTTACCTTAAACTGTGATCCACGGCACAGTAGGACCACTACTCTTTAAGCAGGGACCCCACAAGTGGCAGATCTGGGGAGACTTACTTCTCTGGAGGCAGGAATCTGCTGGGTTTGGAGACTCCAAACGGGACTGTGAGCCAGGGCAGAAATGCTTGGTCACAGGCTGGGTGAGCTTGGAACACAGCCTGAGACCAGAGAGACGAGAGTGATTGAGCACTTTTCCCCAAGGACACATCGAGAAGTGGGGCCCCAAGCTCTTGGATCCTCTAGGCTGGAGACTGGGAGGCTGCCATTTTCATTTCAGTAGTCCAGAGCTCTGTGGAAAGCGTTAAGGGAGCAAAAGCTCCCAAGAGCAACCCCAAGCAGATTACTTAGCCCAGCCCCTGGCAAGGGTGGCACAATTCTACCTTGGGCAAACACACTTGAGAATCACTACAACAGGCCCCTCCCCCAGAAGATCAGGGAGAACATCCAGCCAAGACCAAACTCACTGATCAAGGAGAACAGCAGAATTCCAGAGGAAAGTGAAGCGTGGAATTCATGGCTGCCTCCCCATGATTCTTTAGTCTTGCAAAGTTAATTAATTTTTTAATGTTATATTTTTTCATATTCTAATTTTTTAACATTTACTCTTTCCTCTTTTAATGTTTTTTAACAAGTTCATCTTAACAATACCTTTCTTATTAAAAAAATCTTTTTGAAACTTCATTATTATAGTCATATTTTATCCTTCATTGTATCTAACTTTATTTTTTGTATACATACAGGGTTTCCTCTTCTATAAAATTCTGGGATACAATTTCTTCTAATAGATCAAAATATACACTAAATCTAGCACAGGGCTTTTTTCTAGTCTCCAGCCCGAGCAAATTCTCTCCACTTTCTTTTTCTTTCTTTTCCCAACAAACTTAACAACTACTTTTTTAGAGTTTCTTTTTTTTTTTTTAATTTTCATCTTTATGGTCATATTCCATCCCTTCATTATGTTTACCCTTATTTGTCTATGTGTGTATGTGTATGTGTGTGTGTGTGTGTGTGTGTGTGTGTGTGTGTGTATATGAGAGTTTTTCTTTCTTTAAAATTTTGGGAGGTAGTTTCTTCTAGGAGAACAAAATACACCCAAAATCAAGTGAGTAGCTCTGTTCTATTCACCAGTCTAACATATATATATATATATATATTTTTTTTTTTTTTTTTTACTTTTTTATTCCTTCTTTCTTTCTTTTTCGAACTTCTTTTTACCCCCTATCTTCTCCCCATGATTTGGGGTTTCTTCTGATTTGGTTAACACACATTTTTCTGGATTCTTTGCCACCGTTTTATTCTCTCATTCATATATTCTTATCTGGATAAAATGACAAGGCAGAAAAACTCACCTCAAAAAATAAAGGAAAAAAAAAAAGAAAAAGAGGCTGTACCAAAGCCTAGGGACCTAATCAATACAGACATTGGTAATATGTCATATCTAGAGTTCAGAACAATGATTCTCAAGGTGCTAGCTGGGCTTGAAAAAGGCATGGAAGATATTAAAGAAATCATGTCTGGAGAAAGAAAATCCCTTTCTGGAGAAATAAAAGGACTAAAATCTAACCAAGCTGAAATTTAAAAAAAGCTATTAAAGAAGTGTAATAAAAAATGGAGGCTCTTACTGCTAAGATAAATGAAGCAGAAGAGAGAATTAGTGCTATAGAAGACCAAATGACAAAGAATAAAGAAGATGAGCAAAAGAGAGACAAAAAACTACTGGACCACGAGGGGAAAATTCAAGAGATAAGTGATACCATAAGACAAAACAGTATTAGAATAATTGGGATTCCAGAAGAAGAAGAGAGGGGGGGAAAATGTATATTGGAACTAATTATAGTAGAGAATTTCTCTAATATGGCAAAGGGAACAAGCATCAGAATCCAGGAGGTACAGAGAAACCCTCTCAATATCAATAAAAATAGATCCACACCTGTCATCTAATAGTAAAATTTATAAGTCTTTTTTTTTTAAGATTTATTTATTTATTTATTTGACAGATAGAGATCACAGTAGGCAGAGAAGCAGACAGAGAGAGAGGAGGAAGCAAGCTCCCTGCTGAGCAGAGAGCCCGATGCGGGGCTCGATCCCAGGACTCTGGGATCACAACCTGAGCCGAAGGCAGAGGCTTCAACCCACTGAGCCACCCAGGAGCCCCAAAATTTACAAGTCTTAATAACAAAGAGAAAGTCCTGAAAGCAGCCCAGGACAAGAAGTCTGTAACATACAATGGTAAAAATATTAGATTGGCAGCAGACTTACCCACAGAGACCTGGCAGGCCAGAAAGAACTAGCATGATATATTCAGAGCACTAAACGAGAAAAACATGCAGCCAAGAATACTATATACAGCTAGGCTATCATTGAAAATAGAAGGAGAAATAAAAAAGCTTCCAGGACAAACAAAAACCAAAAGAACTTATAAACACCAAACAAGCTCCATAGGAAATATTGAAAGGGGTCCTCTAAGCAAAGAGAGAGCCTAAAAGTAGTAGACCAGATAGGAACAGAGACAGTATACAGGAACAGTCACCTCACAGGCAATACAATGGCACTAAATTCATGTTCTCAGTGGTTACCCTGAGTGTAAATGGGCTAAGTGCCCCAATCAAAAGACACAGGGCATCAGAATGGGTAAAAAAAAACAAAACTTATCAATATGCTGTCTACAAAAAACTCATTTTAGACCCAAAGACACCTCCAGATTTAAAGTAAGGGAATGGAAAACAATTTACCACGCTAATAGACAGCAAAAGAAAGTTAGGGTGACAATTCTTATATCAGACAAATGAGATTTTAAGCCAAAGACTATAATAAGAGATGAGAAAGGACACTATCATACTCAGAGGGTCTGTCCAACAAGAAGATCTAACAATTTTAAATATCTATGCCCCTAACATGGGAACAGCCAATTATATATACCAATTAATAACAAAATCAAAGAAACACATTGACAATAATACAATAATTGTATAGTAGGGGACCTTAACACCCACTCACAGAAATGGACAGGTCATCCAAGCAAAAGATCAACAAGGAAATAAAGACCTTAAATGACACTGGACCAGATAGACATCACAGATATATTCAGAACATTCCATCCCAAAGCAAGTGAATACACATTCTTCTCTAGTGCACATGGAACATTCTCCAGAATAGATCACATCCTAGGTCACAAGGAATCAACCAGTACCAAAAGATTGGGATCACTCCCTGCATATTTTCAGACCACAATGCTCTAAAGCTAGAACTCAATCACAAGAGGAAACTTGGAAAAAACTCAAATACATGGAGGCTAAGGAGCATCCTACTTAAGAATAATGGGTCAACCAGGAAATTAAAGAAGAATTGAAAAAATTCATGGAAACAAATGATAATGAAAACACAACTGTTCAAAATCTATGGTACACAGCAAAGGCGGTCCTGAGAGGAAAATATATGGTGATACAAGCCTTTCTCAAGAAACAAGAAAGGTCTCAAATACACATTCTAACCCTACACTTAAAGGAGCTGGAGATAGAAGAGCAAAGAAAGCCTAAACCCAGCAGGAGAAGAGAAATAATAAAGATCAGAGCAGAAATCAATAAAATAGAAATGGAAAAAAAAAATTCTTGCTCACTGATTGGAAGAACAAATATTGTGAAGACGTCTATGGTACCTAAAGCACGTTTAATGCAATCCCTATCAAAATACCATTATTGTTTTTCAAAGAAATGGAACAAATAACCCTAAAATTTAAATTTTTTTAAATTTATTTCACAGAGAGAGATCAGAAGTAGGCAGAGAGGCAGGCAGAGAGAGAGAGAGAGGAGGAAGCAGGTTCCCTGCCTTGCAGCAAGCCCAATGCCAGACTCAATCCCAGGACCCTGAGATCATGACCTGAGCCAAAGGCAGAGGCTTAATGCACTGAGCCACCCAGGTGCCCATAATCCTAAAATTTATATGGTACCAGAAAAGACCACAAATAGCCAGAGTAATGTTGAAAAAGAAAGACAAAGTTGGTGGCTTCACAATTCCAGACTTCAAGCCCTATTACAAAGCTGTTATCATCAAGACAGTATGGTACTGGCACAAAAACAGACACATAGATCAATGGAACAAAATAGAGAACCCAGAAATAGAATAGACCTTCAACTCTATGGTCAACTAATCTTCAACAAAGCAGGAAAGAATGTCCAATAGAAAACAGTCTCTTCAACAAGTGGTGTTGGGAAAATTGGGCAGCCACATGCAGAAGAATGAAGCTGATCATTTCCTTACATGACACATAAAAAATAGACTCCAAATGGATGAAAGACCTCAATGTGAGAAAGGAGTCCATCAAAATCCTTGAGGAGAAGACAAGAAGAAACCTCATCGACCTCAGCTACAGCAACTTCTTCCTAGAAATATCACCAAAGGCAAAGGAAGCAAGGGCAAAAATGAACTCTTGGGACTTCATCAAGATCAAAAGCTTTTGCACAGCAAAGGAAACGGTCTAAAACAAAAAGACAACTGACAGAATGGGAGAAGATATTTGCAAATGACATATCAGATAAAGGGCTAGTGTCCAAAACCTATAAAGAATTTATCAAACTCAACACCCAAAGAACAAAGAATCCAATCAAGAAATGGGCAGAGGACATGAGCAGACATTTCTGCAAAGAAGACATCCAGATGGCCAACAGACACATGAAAAAGTGCTCCACATCACTCGGCATCAGGGAAATACAAATCAAAACCACAATGAGATACCATGTCACACCAGTCAGAATGGCTAAAAATAACAAGTCAGGAAATAGATGCTGGTGAGGATGTGGAGAAAGGGGTGCCCTCCTACACTGTTGGTGGGAATGCAAGCTGGTATAGCCACTCTGGAAAACAGCATGGAGTTTCCTCAAAAAGTTGAAAATAGAGCTACCCTACATCTCAGCAATCGCACCACTGGGTATTTACCTTAAAGATACAAATGTAGTGATCTGAAGGGGCATGTGCACCCAAATATTTATAGCAGCAATGTCCACAATAGTCAAACTATGGAAAGAACCTAGATGTCCATCAACAGATGAATGGATAAAGAAGATGGGATACACACACACACACACACAATGGAATACTATGCAGCCATCAAAAGAAATCTTGCGACGACATGGATGGAACTAGCGGGTATTATGCTGAGCGAAATAAGTCAATCAGAGAAACACAATTATCATATGATCTCCTGATATGAGGAATTTGAGAGGCAATGTGGGGGGGTTGGGGGTTAGGGAAGGAAAAAATGAAACAAGATGGGATCAGGAGGGAGACAAACCATAAGAGACACTTAACCTCACAAAACAAACTGAGGGTTGCCGGGAGGAAGGGGGTAGGGAGAGGGTGGTTGGGTTATGGACATTGGGGAGGGTATGTGCTATGGTGAGTACTGTGAAGTGTGTAAACCTGGTGATTCACAGACCTGTACCCCTGGGGCTAATAATACCTTATACGTTAATAAAAAATTAAAAATTAAAAAAAAAAGAATTGGGAAACTTGGCATTTTTAAATCTTGACATTTCCTTAGTCCTATCACTTCTCTAACTTAAATGAATGAATGTAAATAGGGTAATATTAGCTTTCCTAAAGATGAATATATTAAAGAGATGAGGGGAGGATCTTCCTAGTATTATACCTAACAAAGAATGGATTTTCAATAAATGTTAATTCTCTTTCTTCTTACTCCATTTCTTAAAGATTATTCTCATCTAGAGATGCTTGAAATTTTCCATCTATCACACCATTCCATTAAAAATAAGCTGAAGCCACTGAATGTTGAAGTTACTGAAAATACAGGTAGCATACCTTTAACATTACATCAGGGACACCTCATGTGTCATAGGTACTATACTTAAGCTAGTTAAAAAAAAAGAGAGAGAGAGAGACTAATATTATCCCTATCCTCAACACATGGTGAAAAAAGAGAGAAATGATTATACACTAAGAAGACCATTTGACTTTAGCTTTCTACTCACTGACCATCATTATTTGTCTATCACTACTATTTGAATATCATCACTATTTGATTATTACTAATATGAATTTCAAAACTGCTGGCATGCTTGTCCAATGCAATGGTCTGATGTTTCAATGTCATAGAACATAAGATTTCAAGGCAAATTACTCCATGTGCAATAGACCATATACATTCATACTATATGATTGCCCTTCTGGACCTCTTTATAGTTTTTATCAGTAAGAATTAAAAATTATATGGACATGAACAAAGATCACCCTGGTCCCTTTCAACTTCAGTTCTGTCAGGGAGGACTTGTTATTGAAATGGGGAGTCGAAGAAAAATACAAATGTAAATATAAGGAGATCTCTGTGTAGATCCTTAAAATAAAAGAACCCCTAACATTAAATGAAATGCTAATGCTGCCTGGATCAAGTTGATCCAACTTGTTAACTTAGGATGGCTGCCTGGTCAGCAGGAAGCAATTTGGTCCTTTCTGGAATACCACCCGAGTCAGCACGCCATAGCCAGGGTGTCGAAAGAGATATGTTTAAAGGGGGAGAAGTTACTGAACTTGGAAAATAAGCCTCCTTTAAGTAGCATACTGCATTTAAAAAGCAATTAGGAGGCCCTTGGGAGAAGATTCTACTATATATAAATGTTTTAAGGAACATCAACTCCCAAAAAAAAACACTTCAAGAAGAAAACTGCACAACCTAAATGAAACATGGCACAGGCTGATAGTGAGCTGGGAACTGACCCACCACAAGGGCTACACAAACGTTTTGAATCAAACTATAACGGTTTTGCTTATTTTGTTTTTGAACAGTTCCTCAGTAATTTTTATCTTTATTTCAATAAAGGTAACATGATACTAATGAATTAAGGAAATGAGTGCCTTTGAGTGCCCTCAGTAATTTAAAAAAGAAATTAATACTTCATTAAGTACAGTTCACTTGTGAGCTGTTCAAGTTTTACCTAATTCTCTTATTTACACTGATCTATGTAATTCTATAGTTTGAACCAAAAATAAATTTGTATACTACTGAAAACACCATTTAATTGATATTAGTATTGAATGACGATATACTTTTAAAATGCTAGGACTCTGTCACTTATGTATTTCCAAGTCTACTATATCTATTCCCTAAAGAGGAAGAAAAAATATGTGTCCAGTGTCAAGCTTTTAAAATCCCTTGGTGGATCTCAAAGGAATATTAGGGTACACTAACTTAAGTGTCAAAAAGAAGGTAATGATAGATGCTGGACTGAGCAAACACTACTTTAGTGTCGATAATGACCCCCTCTATACACACACACTATACCCACACAGAAATGGTGCATTTCAAAGAATGCTCAGAAGGTTGGTGGTAACTTGTTAAAAGCTAGGTTTCACATTTAATAAGCTGAATCATTTTCAGATCTTTCCTTAAAGAAAATCAAGGGAACAAGCTTTTCTCTCTCTTGGGAAGATTATTAGATGTTCAAATTTAAATGGCAATTTCAGAGAGCCCACGTTTTTAAAAAGTAAGTCAGAATAAAATATGACACCTAATTTAAACACATTCAGTTGGCTTCGTGTCAGATTACATGCTGATTTTACAGCCATTTGCTGAAGTTTAAAGCTTGAAATGGATTAGCTCCAAACTAATACTATAAATAGTTCTTTAAGACTACTTTATATGTTGTACTTTAAACTCCATTAATAATAGCTTTTAGAGAATAAAGTTATGCCAGCTTGTGCCAGTCCATATAGTCTGTCTACAGAATTTCATATTTTCCAGTTTGCTTAGAGGCAGGAACAAGTGGGCAAGTGGGAATTGCACCAAGTTTCTAGTGATAGTCTTTCCTCTTTTACTGGTATATTTCCTGCTTTTCCCCTGGATGCAGGACCTTACTGCAAAGTACAAGGGAAGACCATCCAGTGTGTCCTGGTGAAATGTGTTGCTTATGAGCCACCTGAAAAACAAGATGCTAACCCCAATATTCTTCCCAATATTTAAACAAGAAAAAGCACTGTCAGTAAGAGGAGACAAGGCACAGAAGGCAGAGGTAGTGAAATCAACAAGTGACTAAAATCCTCATTGACTTCCTCAATCAGCTCACTTTGTTGATTTCTTTCTACATACTGAGAACTGTAAACTGGCAGGCCACTTAGGAAAGTAAGATTCGTTCTCCCCTCCTCTTAACTCCTATTGGAATGCAAGAGATGGAAATTGAGCCCTTAATAAATGGAGTATTTCATAGAGGAGTGATTCTATGTTATAAACAAGAGGTTGGTGACAGAGCAGATAAAAAAATATATACACAGTTATAAACATTAAATTAACCAAGCAAATGAAACACTGATAGATTTTTTAAAAATTCAGCCACTGCTACAGCATAGCACTAAGGAATTCTAATCAAAATGTTCCAGAACATTAGCATGAGGTCACAAAGATCAACTGCTGTACCAGGCCTTCTCCCTTTAGTTGTTGGTTTTCAGGGTGGTCCAGATAACTCTAAATTTGACCTGCTTTTCCAGACCATACGCCATCCTGACCACATCATTTTGGACTAGATCTGCTATATCTTTTGAGATAAAGCCAAAGAAGAATAGAGAAAGGAATATTTAGACTAGTAAATAATATTACAAAATAATGGAAATATATATTGCTATTATTCAGCAAAACATTAATGATTAGCCTTTACTGTGTTTTCATACTATATATCATTTCATTAATGTTTTCATTAAAGCTTTCATTTTGGTTCAGTTCACATTTACTGAGCCCGGCTGTATTCCAGGCAACATAGTGGTTGTCATCTGTTGCCTCCAGAAGCAAACAACCATTATTGTACCCTCACATTATTGAAAATACAACTTTGTCTATTATAATTGTATATTCTTTAAAAGCTAGAAATAGGTGTATTTTCTTCATAAACCCAGCAATATGAGGTGAGAGTTTGGAATAAGGGTCATTAGCAAGAATCATTTCTATGCATGGAAAGAGAAATCCAGTAGGAGATCAATGAGAGTTCAAGAAATACATCACTTTTCCAATAGGCTTGATTGGGAGAGGGAGAAGGAACAAAAAAAGTAGAACCACCCTATTAGAAGCTATCCTAACTCCTTACCATAATAAGGTATTTTTCTCTCTTCTAATTTTTATTTAAATTCTAGTTAGTAATCATACAGTGCAGTATTGGTCTCAAGAGCAGAATTCAGTGGTTCATCATTGACATACAAAAGTCAGTGTTCATCACAAGTGTCCTCCTTAATACCCATCACACATCAAGCTCCATAAAAAGGCAATTTAAACCTATTAGACTGGGGGCGCCTGGGTGGCTCAATGGGTTAAAGCCTCTGCCTTCGGCTCAGGTCATGATATCAGGGTCCTGGGATCAAGCCCTGCATTGGGCTCTCTGCTCAGTAGGGAGCCTGCTTCCTCCTCTCTCTCTGCCTGCCTCTCTGCCCACTTGTGATCTCTATCAAATAAATAAATAAAATCTTTAAAAAAATAAAAAATAAAAAAATAAACCTATTAGACTGCCCCTGTAAAACATCTGATCTCCTCTTTTGTTTCCCTTTGCCTGCCTTATCCTCCAGGTGCAGTCATATGGTAGGACACTAACAAATAGGACCATTTGAATCCTGGTTCTGCCACTGATGAACCTCATGATGCTTGGGAGCATTGATCACTATCTACAACCTTCCACTTATTCAAATGTAAAATATGAAGAATACCAAACTTGGAAGATAATTCTAAGCTTGCATAAGTGAGAATTTGAGAAAGTGCTCATTAACATGGCATCTAGGATATGGTCAGACAACAAATTCCAATGATATCAATGGAACTCCATTCCATTATGCCATCATGGCAGCAAGAGATGGGCAGTTGTGAAATTTGCTGCTCAAGTACACGGCTCATGCAGAATTCAGTAGAAACCATCAACATTCACACAACGATAAACATATGTAACCTACAGGTCTCATAAAATGACGTTAAAGAGTGCGATTTAGTGCCAGACTATATATAATCATCCTCACATGTAACACTATTGACAGTTTAGTTTTCTTACCCAAGACATCATTAAGGTTGTGTTTAGAAAATTTATGTCTCCATGAACCTTTTACAATTTAAGTATTTGATAACCCCCCCCATAAACTTAGATTTACATCTGTTTGTTATTTTGCAACTAACCTTTTTTAATTTTTTTCTTAAAGATGCACCACTGTGCTTTCAGTCTTCTTTACATATGATCTTGTTCAATCTTTTTCATGACCATGTTAAGTTGCTATTTGAATTATTCCCCAACTTTCTCCCCAACACACAATTATGCATTTTACAGAGGGGGAACTTAAGCTTAGAAAAGTTATCGGGCTTCTGCCAGAAATTTCACAAGTAATAGAAACAAGAAGATACTCCATACTGTTTTATACCTTGGAGACAGGGGTGTGAGCAGAAACAAAGCCACGCTCTCCACATGAGACGGAGTTACTCTGTACTCTAGGGGTACTTCTGAAAGATATGCCTTCCCACGTCCATTCTTTGGTTCACCCGCATTAAAAAAGGAACTACTGAGTATGGCCAAAGTGTTAGAGTTAGAACACACCGTAAAGATAGGCAGTAAAATAGTTATTGAGTTGGGATACTTTGTCTTTCAAATTCCAGGACATTTGAAGTAGCATCTTTTTCAAAGAAAGAAAATAAAATTCTTTTTTTAATTTTCACTTTTACATTTGCCTTTCAACTTGTGGAAAATTAAAGTATTTTCTGAGGAAGACATGTGATTTAAAATTGCTGTTTCGTTTTCAGGAGAACACAGTCAAGTACATGAATATTTAAGAATCCTATGTGGTATCAGGTTCCCCATTTGTTCCAGAGTAAGCCCCATGAAATTAGTAAAACTTGACCTTGGATCAAATATTTCATAAAGAGAGTAAATGTTTTAATGCCATTTGATCCAACACTTGCTATACAGTAAATTGATTTTATTTTTATTTCACAGGAAACCTTCAGGGAAAAAAATGAAATGGTAGAAGAAGCAATTGTTTCCGTTTTAATTCAGCCTTTTATAATTTTCTTAAGAATAGATATTTTTGTTTGCCAAATAAAAAGGAAATATAGTCAACAGTAAAGATATGTTAGTATTAGTTTCATAGAAAGAAATGAAGCCTTACCTTTGCCAATTTTTTTTTAACACTTGAAAATGTTGGTTTTAGTACCAGGACAAAATCAAATAGAACACATTACACGTGTTAGGGTTTTCATTGCTGCCAATTCAATTCCTATGTCAGAAACCTCTTGTTAATAGGTATGATTCTGTGACATACTGGTCTCTCTCCCCCTCTTTAATGGTTTCAATTTTATTTATACAGTAGAGTAATAAAACTAGTCAAGTATGTTGGATAAAAAATATTTCCATAGCACATTTGAAAAACATAAAACCAAAGCTTGATTCAAGCAAATGTCAATAAGTAAAAGTTTTTAACAGAAACTCCCCAATCACCAGGGACATCCTTATCAAAAATATGTGTAAGTCCAAAGTCAGCCCATTTAGTCAATGGAGAAAAGCCTAAGAATGAGTGTAGGAAAACATTCCTTTACTTTCACCAATAGCTCCTCAGAGAGATGACACACAGAGATCAAACTTTTGTCAAATTCTGTTCGTGGGTTCTCAAATGCAAATGGGAGTGGCACGATACAAAAGTGCATTTTTGAAAAGTAGCTACACCAAGCCCAGGGGTCCCAAGTGTTGAGTAGAATATGCGGGGGGGAAATTATCATTATAAATAAATAAATAAATCATATCATTATGATAAATCATGAATCATACGATGCCTATTTTTAAAAAAGGACATGGACTTGTTCCAAAAGTATATACAAATGGGCAGAGGAACCCAAGACAGAAAGAGGCACATAAACCATGCATATTCCTCAATCCCCAGGGACACCTGCCAACTGACAAGGGATTTAGAAATGAACATTGCCCAGGGCTACTACCCTGCAGTTCTGCTTTAAATTTTGATGAGGGACGACTGGGTGGCTCAGTTGCTTAAGCGGCTGCCTTAGGCTCAGGTCATGATCCCAGCGTCCTGAGATGGAGTCCCACATCCAGCTCCTTGCTCGGCAGGGAGCCTGCTCCTCCCTCTGCCTCTGCCTGCCTCTCTATCTGCCTGTGATCGCTCTCTCTCTAACTAATAAATAAAAAAATATAAATTTTGATGAAAGTGATACAAATTCTTTTCATCTTGACAATGTCTCCACAGCTTGTTACATTCTACTTATTTTCTATCTGGCTTGGAAAGTTGAAATAAGGAAGCACTGTGAATTTTATTGTGGCTGCAACAGAAACTGACATGGTCTTTCCTTTTTCTAGGTTTAAAATTGAGAAAATATAATGAAACTAGCCTTTGGGGGGATGAGATATTTAGCAAACAACGATCAAAAGTTCACAGAAGAGGTGTTCCTTGTTCACAAGTTTTATAGTCTCTTCACATCTGTTGTGGATTTCATCCACAACTTCTGTTTAGAATCCCTAGTTTCCTGAAGCCAAGAGATTCAAAGGAAAAACTGTGAGACTAAACAAAAAAACTGTTTCATTTTTGAAAACTGATATGTACTGTATTGGGGTCCTTTAGAAAAGTCACAGAAGGCACAAGTCTTGAATTGAGAGAATATCTGGTATATTAGCACTTTCCTCCAAAACAACAGGGTATCTTAAGGGAAATTTTCCATCTCGAAGCAAGCAAGTTTACAAACTGGTTATTAATTCCTAGCTATTTGCTTCAAAAGGCCCTTAGTATTTGATGCATTTGTTTTTTTCCCGGCTTCCATAATTCCCTGTCTCACCTCTATTCTTCTGCTTAGCTGAATACACATCTGAATACTGCTTCCTAATTTCTTGAGAAAGCTGTTCTGTCTGTGGAAAGCACACACACAGAGTTCAGTTTTTTGTTTTTGTTTTAGTTTTGAAGTCCCTTCCTCCACTAAATACAGAGAAACAGACTAGGATTAAAAATCAAAGAGAGAGAGAGAGAGAGTGTGTGTGTGTGTGTGTGTGTGTGTGTGTGTTAAAGCCGCAGGTGGACGTCTGTTGATTTCTTATGTAAGTATTTGTTTGATCTAGCTTGCGTTCAGATATAGCCCCTGATTCTGGCCCTGGCATCCCGTCTCATGCTCAGCCACATTACTCAGACAACAACTTAAGGAACACTCGGTTCCTAAATTGCTCAGCCAGGCACAATTTTCACTCTATCCTTGAACATTTTTTTTTTAATAGATTTTATTTTTTAGAGCAATTTTAGGTTCACAGCAAAATCCAGTTACAAGTATGGAGATTCCCATGTATCTGTTAGGTGGAAGCTAGATAGGAGTAGTGGAAAGAACACCCCAAGGCAGAGTCTCAAGTCTTTGGAGGGGAGCGATAGAGGCAGGAGCTGGAAGCAAGGATACTGGTAAATGTACACATCAAAAGTGGAGCACAATATCCTGACCAGTGACTTCCAAGCCCTTGGGGCAGACATGCTTCTACCTCTGCCCCAGGGTAACCCCTAGACTCCTTTTTTTACATTTGCATTGAGGTAACACCCCCACCCTCCAATGGAGAAAGGCTGCTGTGAAGATTTCATTACAAATCTTATGTAGGGTCAGAAAGACTCCCTCTCATCCTGTTGGGGGAGTTTCCCAAAAGACTAGAAGCAGCCTCTATTAGAGACCACTCCACTGTACCTCACAGCTCCTCCTGGGCCAGAGAGACCCCAAAATTATCCAAAGAACAACCTGGGGGCTGATTCCACCTTGGGGAACCTACCTGCTCTCCCACCTTGAGAGTGTGCTTTTAGTTTAAAACACCTTTGTGCTTGCTACTTTCCTTCTGGCTATCTTTATTCAAGCACAGATCCCCACATAAATCTTGTGCAGAATCCAAGGACCAAGACCTCCATTCACAAAATACAGACTCACCCACCCTGTCCACTCATAAGCATAGCCTTCCCATCATGAATATCCCCTATTAGAGTGGCATATTTGTTATAATCAATAACCTGTGTTACCTCATTTTCACCCAGAGTCCATAGTCTTGAACTTTCTATTTTTTCCTATATTTTTTCTAATATAATATATTTTTCCTGTAATTTCTATATTCTTCTCAGGTATGGGACCCTCAGTGATTATACAATCTTCTCTTACCTTCAAATATGTTACTCTTGCACACTTGTGCTTGTCCTGATTAATGCTCCAGAATCCCACAATTCATTATTTCAAACCTGATCTTTCTCTTGCCTTTCATATTACTCTTATTCCACTTTTTAAAAAGTGTGTTTCATAGAGTACTAATATCACCTGAGATCTTAATAAGTGATTTGCAGGGACAGGTGGACAGAGAAGATGTCGCTAATAATATTTTCTTCTAAAATAATCTAATAATCCAAAATAATCTAATAAATAAATTGTGAACACAAAATTAGTATTTTACAATGCTCCTCACTTAAGAAATGGTGAGGCAATATATGAAAAGGACCAAAAACCATGTGAGTTACCACATTGAGATGTATGAACCATTGACTTTGGATCTGTACACTGATCCAAAGACAGGGTTTTTCAGTGAAATTTATGTTGAGGTATATCATCTATTAGATGATCGCTGTTCTATTTTAGGAGATATTTGGGTTGCTATGCAATGTTTATTTTAGTTTATATATTACACAAATTCCTGTCCATTGGATCAAATTAAAGAAGGAAGAAAAGCAAAGGCTTAGAATCAGGTCTTCTATTTGAGTTGAGCTTCTTACTACCTTTGGGGACTTAACCAAGTCACCTAACCATTTCCTAGACCTGTGATCACAGGCATCAACGTGCCACAAGATGTCCACTGTAAAATGGAGATAAAAATACTAACACCGGGGCACCTGGGTGGCTCAGTAGGTTAAAGCCTCTGCCTTCAGCTCAGGTCATGATCCCAGGGTCCTGGGATCGAGCCCCGCATGGCATCGGGTTTTCTGCTCAGCAGGGAGCCTGCTTCCTCCTCTGTCTGCCTCTCTGCCTACTTGTGATCTCTGTCTGTCAAATAAATAAATAAAATAAAATAAAAAAATACTAACACCTATAGGTTTTTATGACCTAATACAAGTTAAGCATTCAGTATTCCTCTTGATTCATAAAAAGCACATTATACAATAGCTATAATTTTAACTTTAAGCAGAATAACATTGGTGGAGCAAAAAATTGTAATTCCCCAAGTGATACTGTTATTTTCTAAAAAGATAAAAATAGGGAATCTATTTGGAATTCAAAGAATTTCTAGAATCCTACTCGGTATTACAATCTCCTAATTCTAAGCCAATTCCTGGAATACAGTAAGTATTCAATAAATATTTGTGAAATATTATTAATAAAATTCTTAACTCTCTAATGGAGAATACTGGTGAAAGACAGAGACTCTATAAGATTCCTCTCTACATCTATCCCCCCAACACTAATATAGTAGTTGGCTCTATAGAGCTGATTTTTTTAAATTGCTATTAGAATGAGTGACTGTGTTAGTGAGAAAACATTTTATAACATACATAATACATAATTTTGCTTCCTTCAGAGATTTTTTTAACTTACACTAATTCCTGCTAACACAAAAGGGTTTAAATTCTATAGTCTGTAAAAAGCCATAGTATAAACAGGAAAACTCAGTCTATTTTGCAATCATAACTTTGCATAATATTATTTTATGGAGATGGAGGTCTCTTTATGTGTAATTTATCCAAAATTACTCTTTTAATAAGGTATTTGAGTATTATAGGAATTATTACTTCAGCTGGATTTATAATTTTGAAACAGTTGATATTTAAAACTTTATTTTATATTTTTTAAAGATTTTATTTATTTATTTGACAGACAGAGATCACAAGCAGGCAGAGAGGCACTCTGGGATCATGACTTGAGCTGAAGGCAGAGGCTTTAACCCACTGAGCCACCCAGGTGCCCCAACAGTTGATATTTTAAATAATATCACATAATGTGGGGCACCTGGGTGGCTCAGTTAAGTGTCTACCTTCAGCTCAGATCATGGTCCCAGGGTCCTGGAATTGAGTCTTAAACTGGGCTCCTTGCTCAGCTGGGAGCCTGCTTCTTCCTCTGCTTGCCCCCCCTCCTGCTTGTGTGCACTCTCTCTGACAAATAACATCTTAAAAATTCTTTTAATCTATCACATATTGTGTATAATTATTGTATTTCATAGTTTCTTTGTGTTCTGGAGCATTTTTCAACTTTATAAACAGAGTAGTTACTGTTTTCTGTAACAACATATACTCTCCACTTGGCCCCTGTAAGTCCTTTAGTTTTCCCCATCCTGTGTTGTGCCCAGTGTCTAAATGCTTCCATCTGGCCCATGTTAAGAAGAGCTTTGGGGAAGCTGAGAGGACACAAAGGTGGATTGACTGTGTTGTTGCCAACAGCTGACCAGGATAGGAATGTTGTTAATCTGTCAGATAATAGAGATAATGACACTAATAATGTCTCAATAGTGTGGAAGTGGAACAAGTGATAAGGGCCTATAATGTAAAATCCTGAAATAACACTTCAATAATAAAGCATGGATGTAGGTGCTCTTCATTGGTCTTAGAGAAAAATAAAATACTCACAGTTTTACACGCGCGTTAGTGAATATAGCAACGGAGGAAGTACCTAAACCAATAGGTAAAAGATTCCCAAGAATGGCCAACTGAGAAGAATGGCAAAGGTCTTTCCCTCCCCACAAAAAAATCAGCCAAAGAACTGGACAAAACCAAACATTCCCATGTTGTGGTTATCAAACAAAAGTATACAACCATCAGAGGAGCATTTATGCTATAAGAAATTTATGCTAAAATTTAGATAGGAATAGTAGGATTTCACAGCTTTCTTCCTGGAGCTGCTCCCATCACCACCCCCAGCCCAGGCAGCAGAGAGGCTCTCATAGGGTAAGGCAGACCAGGAGAACTGGCTGCTTTGCTTCTGCAGCTAAAGCAAACCCATTCAAATTCTCACAGTAAGCAATGATCCCATTTAATATTATTGGTAGAAGTGACCATATTGTGCTTATGACTGAAGCCATCATTCTTGCTTGAGTCTGTGTGCATGCAAAGCAAAGAACTATAAGCACTCAAACTAGCCACACATTCTTGGTCAAAATAAGACTGTATACACGTGCAGAGGAAATGTAAGAAACCAGTGGAGACGAAGCCTGGGCACTCCCAGTCTGAATGCACTCCCCTACTCACACACACACCATTCAGCAGAAAAAGATGTACTGGTTCTGCATGTGGAGCATAACCTCTTTTTAACATGGGCTTATGACTTAGTTATGCAGACACAGGAGCAAATCCTAGGAGACCAGATTTTAAAAGTAAAAAATAAAAAATAAAGCATCAGTGGCTGTACACCATAGGGTGACAGACTTAGCCAAAACAAATAATTAAATAAAGAAATCAACAAAGAAACAATGTTTAGGGGTGAAAAATCTGAATATAGAGTTGTTTCAATATATTATCTTTAAAAATTCAGTTTTCAACAATAACAAAATAAACTATGAGACTTGTAAAAATATAGAAATGTGTCACCCATATTCTGGAAAAAAAAAAAAAACAAGTACATAAGTTGTCCCTTAGTGTCACCAGATGCTGGACTTAGCAGACAGAAATTTCAAGCAGCTACTGTAAATATTCAATAAAATTTAAAAAAAAGTTTAAAAAACAATAAATTGGCAAATAAAGGCAAATGCATAGAGACACAGTAAATTTGAGGATGCCTGGAGCTGGGTGTGGGAGCAAGGATTAACTACATATAGTTAGGAGCAGAACACTGAACTTTCTGAGGGTAGTGGAAGGTTCCAGAACTGGACTGTCATGAGCTTTCAGAGCTCAATAAATTTATTAAAAATTTCTGAGTTTAAGATTTTAATAGGTGAATTTTGGGGTATATGGACTTTACCTCAGTAAAACTATTAAAATATATATATATACCTGCTCACTTGAATATTTCTTGATCTCTTAACTTTCTGTATGTGTTATTGTTTTATTTTTAGTTAATGTGTTTCACCCATTATAACTGATTATAAATACTGAATTCAGCTTATAATTCAATTACTTGAGTTGCAATACTTCTTGACATTATTCCTTTACACAAGTTCTTTATCATTGTTTTAATACAGTCCAATTACTTTAATGGTAGAAGGAATACAAATTTTTTAAAATCTTTATATTCAGGTAATAGTAAAGTAGCCAGAATATTTTTACTTTAATGCTCTTGATTTCTCATCTAGAAATTTGGGAACTAATCTCTTATTCCTGTCTCCTGATTCATCCTCCTTAATTCCATTCATAGGCCAGAGTAATCATTATGATCACAAAGCCAGTTACATTACAAACTTCTTCACAGTTTGTTACTCATTCCCCATTAGCTATTCCAAGTTTCTTCCCCTTCCCCCCACCCTCCATTTATTTTTTTTTTTTAAGATTTTATTTATTTATTTGTTAGAGAGAGAGAGAGAGAGCACAGGCAAACAGAATAGCAGACAGAGGCAGATGGAGAAGCAGGCTCCCCGCCAAGCAAGGAGCCTGATGTGGGACTCTATCCCAGGACACTGGAATCATGACCCTAGCCGAAGGCAGCTGCTTAACCAACTGAGCCACCCAGGCGTCCCCCCACCCTCCATTTATACACGGTTGTCGTCTTCTGCTGTCATAGACCCCACTCTACCCAGTTTACTTTTACTCACTTCAGAACATTTTCAATCGCCTCAAGATTTTGCAACATCCTGTTAGAAAAATTTCTTCGTGTTCCTTCACTGCCTTGTCAGTAACCTCTGAATGAATGAATTATAAAATGTCACATTTATGGCAATTATTGTTTATACATGTTTTCCTAATCTAGACTGGGAGTTCATGAAAAGGAAGAACTCAGGCATGCTTAGTTTCTGGCCATCTAGTAGGCATTCTGAAACACTTTTAAATTAATCAATGAGTAAATTGTTAGGGGAACTCAAGTTTCTCTGGGTCAAAATATTATTTTCTATTATCAATTTATGAAGGAAGAAATAATTTTTTTTTTTTTTCATCCAGAGCAAGGAAGAATTTTGTTGGGTTGTGACAGGCAGAATAATGGCTTCCCAAAGATGTCCTTATCTTAAACCCTGGAAAGTATGAATATATTCTCTTAAATGGCATGGAAGCTACTCAGTTGTAGATAGAATTAAGGTTGATAATAAATTGACTTTTTAAGAGGATACTACCCTTGATTATTCAGATAGGCCTAGTGTTTTCAAATGGGAGGAAGGAGACAGAAGAGGCAGAATCAGAGAAATGGTATTGTGGGGAAAGCTCCACTGGCCAGTTAGGCCTTGAAGATGGAGGGAGGGGTCACAGACTAAGGGAAAGCAAGCTGCATGTAGAAGCTGGGAAGGTCAAGAAGATAGATTTTCTCACAGAGCCTCCAGAAAAAGACACAGCCCTACTGACAGCTTGGTTTTAGTCCAGTGAGACTTAATCAAGACTTCTGATGAGGGGTTGTTTTAAACCACTAAATCTGTGGTTATCTCTTACAGGGGCTTCAGAAAACTAATATATGAATTTTCTGTTTCCTATAGTTAAAACAGCCCTTTATAAACCAGTGCCTCCCCCAAAATATGCTGTTCAAGTCCTAAAACTCATTACTTCAGAATGTGACCCTATTTGGAAATACTACTGATGCAGATGTAATTAGTCAAGATGAGGTCACACAGGATAAGGGTGGCCCTTTACTTCAGTATGACTACAGTCCTTTTAAGAAGCAGAAAGATCAAATTGAAAGAAAAGAAGGGGAAAAAACATCAAAAGCAGAGAAGGCCACCATTTAACAATAAAGGCAGAGACTGGAAAGATGCATGTACAAGTCAAGATATTGGTACACACAGAAACTAGAAGAGACATGGAAGAATTTTCCTCTCTAGGCTCCAAAAAGAATACAGCCCAGATCACATCTTAATTTCAGACTTGTAGCCTCCAGAATTTTGAGGCCTTATGTATGTTTTTAAAAACACCCAGTTTATGGTTTCTTACAGCAGCACAAAGGGCATCTAATACAAGCCCCCTTAGGCCTGAATTCTAATTGCAGAGTGTTATTGCATATTAAAACTTCTCTTTAAAAATCTTTCATGAGGCACCTGGCTGGCTCAGGTAGTGGAGCATGCTACTCTTGATCGAAAGGTGGGGAGTTTGAGCCCCATGTTATGTATAGAGATACTTAAAAATAAAATCTTAAAAAAAAATCTTATCACCTTTGAAAATCCATTTTTATGTATTCTTCAGATTGTTCGAGCAATTGTATTATTTAGCACAGCACTGAATTGACACCCAAAATGTTTAATTTGTAGCAAATCAGAGACTGAACAATCGGGCTCCAACAGCGGACTCTACTCATATGTCAATGAACTGTCTGCTGTAAGCCCCACAATGCAGGTCAGAAAGAACCCAATGAAAGGAGACCAGTCAAACATTCTATTTTAACACTCATGAGTCTTATTTTAATTAAAACAAAAACAAACAAACAGACAAAAAAACTTAAGTTTTGTTTTGGAGGAAAAGTAGAGGCATTGATAATTTCATCCCAGCTGGAACATTGTTTGACAGTTTAACCTCAAGATAAACTTTTTTGGCAAGGGAAGCAAGGGCAAAAATGAACTCTTGGGACTTCATCAAGATCAAAAGCTTTTGCACAGCAAAGGAAACAGTCAACAAAACCAAAAGACAACTGACAGAATGGGAGAAGATATTTGCAAATGACATATCAGATAAAGGGCTAGTATCCAAAATCTTTAAAGAACTTATCAAACTCAACACCCAAAAAACAAAGAATCCAATCAAGAAATGGCCAGAGTACACGCACAGACATTTCTGCAAAGAACACATCCAGATGGCCAACAGACACATGAAAAAGTGCTCCATATCACTCGGCATCAGGGAAATACAAATCAAAACCACAATGAGATACCACATCACGCCAGTCAGAATAGCTAAAATTAACAAGTCAGGAAATGACAGATGCTGGCGAGGATGCAGAGAAAGAGGAACCCTCCTACACTGTTGGTGGGAATGCAAGCTGGTGCAACCACTCTGGAAAACAGCATGGAGCTTCCTCAAAAAGTTAAAAATAGAGCTACCCTATGACCCAGCAATCACACTACTGGGTATTTACCCTAAAGATACAAATGTAGTGATCCGAAGGGGCACGTGCACCCGAATGTTTATAGCAGTAATGTCCACAATAGCCAAACTATGGAAAGAACCTAGATGTCCATCAACAGATGAATGGATAAAGAAGTGGTGCAGCCATCAAAAGAAATGAAATCTTGCCATTTGCAATGACATGGATGGAACTAGAGGGTATTCTGCTGAGCAAAATAAGTCAATCAGAGAAACACAATTATCATATGATCTCCCTGATATGAGGAATTTGAGAGGCAGTGTGGGGGGTTTGGGGGTTAGGGAAGGAAAAAAGGAATCAAGATGGGATTGGGAGGGAGACAAACCATAAAAGACATTTAACCTCACAAAACAAACTGAGGGTTGCCAGGAGGAGGAGGGTAGGGAGAGGGTGGTTGGGTTATGGACATTGGGGAGGGTATGTGCTATGGTGAGTACTGTGAAGTGTGTAAACCTGGCCATTCACAGACCTATACCCCTGGGGCTAATACATTATATGTTAATAAAAAATTAAAAATTAAAAAAAATAGCCCTTTTCTTCAAGTTCTAAATTCCTCTCACTTTGGACAAAAATATTGGTTTTGTAACTATTTCTGAATATAGAGGTTTAAATTGATTAAATAATATCAGCAATAAGATGATTGCCCCTAAACCACCATATCCTCACTGTTCACTGATATATTTAAGTAACATTTTGTACTTTTTGCTTAGAAAAAAAAAAAGTTGCTTTGTTAAGTCTTCTATATTTAATCCTTGTTTCTACATAAGAGGCATCATGAAAGCAGTGATTCCTATAATCTTGGTTAATCTCATTATTACTTACCCAGTGCCATATACGTAGGTACTCATAAAGCAATAACAGCAATTCTTTATAAAATAATTCACTTTTCATAGGAGCATCAGTTTTGAAAATAATGTCTTAAAAATACAACTATTTATGAAATGATAGAAATAAATCTATTTCTGCTCTACTTTAGTACATAAAATCAAAATTAGAGGAAAATAAAGTATTATAAAGATACAAAACAAAGAGAAGCGATTTTGCTTTTCTTAGTTTTTTTAAGTAGTGTAAACTCTTACTGGAAATATACCTTTTAAGTAATTTTTGGCCAAAAGCTTTTCCTAACAATTTGAATTTATTGTTGAGAAATACTGATGGATCTTATTAGGTAAAAGCCCTACCTGATTGAATGAAATGCTACTGAGTGCCTTGGTAAACCAGCCCTAAATACATACATTAATCAAGCTCTGTTTATTTTAACCTCTCTACTTTATTTGTTGAAACATTATACATATTAGATGTACATTTGCCAAGATTGAAAGTATAAGTACCACACCAGTACTCAATTAACATTAATTAGAGGATGTGGCACTTGCAAATAATGTGATTAAGAAATCTTTTAAACACATCTAAACATGGTATCTTGAAATTCTCCTTAAAAATCGGTATTTCCTATTTTTTTTTGCTGATAAATTCTTAAAATCAGATTCTTCACTGAAATTTATGAAACAATTCAATGAAAACCTGCAGCAAATTTTGTACATAACCTAACTTAAATTCATTTGCAAATTATTTTTCCCTCCATTAAAAAATGATAGTTTCTATACCAAAATTTGCTAGGTCTGAGCTAACCAAGTACCACAGACTGGGTAGATTAAACAAAAATTTATTTTCTCACAGTCCTGGAGGCTTGAAGACTGAGATTAAGGTGTCAATAAGGTCAGTTCTTTCTGGGGGCATAAGGGAGGGATCTATGCCAGGCCTCTCTGCTTGGCTCATAGATTAGCCATCTTTTCTCCCCATCTTCACACCATCTTCCCTCTGTACATGTCTGTGCCAAATTTCTTCTTATTAAGAATAGTGAAATTGGATTACAGCCCAACCTAATGACCTCGTTTTAACTTAATCATCCCTGCAAAAATTCTGTCGCCAAATATGGTTACATTCTGAGGTACTGAGAGTTAGGATTTCAATTTTTTGAGGGGGGGCGTAATTCAGCCCACAACACATATGTCATTCACAATGCAGTATTTACAAGGTCTCAAATAGCTATAAATCCTTTGAACTTCAAAAAAGCAATAGATAATCTCTTTATGCTTGATATACAGTGGCAGCTTTATTAATTTTGAACATCTAGCTATTTTTTTCTATCCAAACTAAGCTCCTGGTTAAGGAATAATCAAAACTACCTACTGCATTTTCAAAATCCTAAGTATTTAGGTAAATAGCTATGTCAATGAAATCTACAGTAAGAATTATCAGTGAACTGTTCAATATTTTATAGTCATTGCATGTGAGGTTTTCAGCCTTGGAGATGAGCAAATAAAATGGAAAAGGACCATAAAGTTTGGTGTTAAAAGCAAAAATGAACAACAATGAAACAGCCTACATTAACCAAGGCAACTATAGATCCAAAACTTCAACTGTCAGATTAGAGTTGACTTTGGAACGTGACCAATCTCCAGCTTCATTCCTTTACACTAATGCATCAGTCACACCCAAGTGAAAGATGGCAGGACCTTACACTTTGGGCCACACTACCTCCACCGTGCTCCGTTTTCCAGGCACAGGGTGGTTCCTGAACTCTTAGAAGTAGCTTTTAACCTTAGCTTCTTAATGCTTAGAATTATAATTCTATTAATTCTATTAATAATTACAACTGGTAAGAAAAAAAATATTCCTGTGAAATAGACCATATTAACTTTGTAACTTTGCCTAAGAAGAATGACTTTATTCCTGACAGAAAATGTAATTCATGTTAATGTAAGGAACATGTAGATTCTGAGCCTCTGTAAGCAATCAGGGGGATGGAACACAGATGGGGGGTGGGGGGAGGGTCTGAAAAAGGGGTTAAAGTAATAAAAACAACATCAAAATCTAAAAGGAGGTCTGTATTGCTTCAAAATCTAATACAGATGCTAAATACATATTTTACTGTGCACGTTTCTATAAATTTATGGATTTTTATTAATACAAAGAGAGCCAAAGAAAAGTTAATTAACTTAATCAGGTAACAAGGGAAGGACCATACACCAAGGGTAAAAACGAGAGGATCACTTTTGTCACATGTGCTGAGTCCAGAACACACGGGAATTAGTGAGAAGAGGAAAAGAGTTTCGTTTCTTTTAAGAGATAGTCCATGCTCAAAATTAAAATCCAGTTAGCCTCCCTGAACAATGTTTTGCATTTTAATCCCACCTACGCTCCTTATTCTCTGACTTCCTTTAAAATGTTTTTAAACGAGATCTCTGCAGTTAACCTGATGCCTGTTTTCAGGTTTTGGACCATGTTAGGAACAAACATCCAGCAGAACACATCTATTCCTTCTATTACTTACAATCCTTACACTAAAGAAATTCCAAAGTCATTTAATTACCCTCTGCATTTCTTTGAGAGTTTTAATGTGAAAGCGAGATGGAAAGACAGACAGCTGAGGAAGAGGAATCGTAAAAGTGGCCCCAAGCTCAACACAATCAACCTAATCTTGAACACAAATGTACACAGCTGTGCGATCTTCGGGCACCAGAGAACCTGTTTATGTGTAACACAAGATTAAGGAAAAACATCCTTGTTCTCTAGAATAAACTTCTCCATTTCTTCTTTTGCTTTCTTACTTAAAAATGCTAGATCACAAGACACTTCCGTCCTTTGAGTGATCCCTGAGTCTTCAAAACCGAGGTGAAAAAAGGAAAAATAATAGAATTTCTAGGTCTCATTCCAGCTGTTACTTTATGCTCCGTTATTCCTGTGTAATACAATAATTTAGAATAATAATTGGACAATAAGAGTATTGATAAGCTTCTAGAAACTTCAAACAATTTCTGGAATACCTCTATTAGTAACATATCTGTACAGAAATAACCTTAAGAAGATCTATCATCACTTCCTATTTGACAATGCTTCCCACATGATTTATCATACCAAATAAACCAAAGTAGTTTAAAAGTAGTTTAACATCTCTCTTTTATTAGGTGAAACACAAATCCTTTGAAATTTTCCAGCAACACTCTAGGAAATCTCACTTACCTTGAGGTCAGCACGACTCCACCTAGAATCCGATTTGGGGCAAATTGTCAAAACTTCAAAAGGTTTGAACATTTAACTAAATAGTATCACAGACCATTATGAAATAATACTTAACCAAATTGACAAGATAAGATTTTTAAGGCAAATGCAGAAGGCTACATGCTTGTGAACAAAAGTTAGCTCTTTTAATATGGAGAAGACTGGATTTTCTTAAGTAAATACAGACCTGATAAACCCAACATGAAGTACAGTAAATTAATTGGTAAAACATAAAATCTTTGATTTCTTAAAAGATACAGAAAAGCCTTTATAAAGAGCAGACCAACAATTGAAGAAAACTGTTCTGTATACAGAAAACCAAACTAATTCTGCACCAGTGTACTTTTGTTACAACTCATTTTTTTAATTTAAATAAATCCGTCCCAATCATAGCATGCTTGACCACACATAAAACTCCTTTCAAGATTCCTTTTTTATAAATATTCTACAACTTTTTTTAACCCCTTTCAACTTTTTTTTTTTTAAGATTTTATTTATTTATTTGTCAGAGAGAGTGAGCACAGGCAGACAGAGTGGCAGGCAGAGGCAGAGGGAGAAGCAGGCTCCCTGCTGAGCAAGGAGCTTGATGCGGGACTTGATCCCAGGACCCTGGGATCATGACCTGAGCTGAAGGCAGCGGCTTAACCAACTGAGCCACCCAGGCATCCCAACCCCTTTCAACTTTTGTCCCATTTTCCCCCTTCTCTCATTTTGGAACAATCATTTTAGGAATTGCTGGATCCTATGGTATTTCTATTTTTAATTTTTTTAGAAAACTCCATACTGTTTTCCATAGTGGCTGCACCAATTTACATTCCCACCAGCAGTGCAAGAGAGTCCCCTTTTCTCCACATCCTCGCCAACACTGATTATTTTTGTCTTTTCAATAACACACTCACTCGTTAGAGTGTGGAAGGATTTCTCATTGTGATTTCGATTTGCAGTTCCTTGATGATTAGTGATGTTGAACACCTACTCATGTACTTTGTAGCCATCTGTATGTCATCTAATGGCTTTTAATAGTCTGACTTGTGCCTATTTAGATTTTTATGTGCCAGTGATCAAAACAGTTTGAATTTCTGGTCTTAATTTATTTTCCTAAGTTTCCCAGTGGTTTATGCAATGGACTTCAGGTTTTTCTTGAGTCCCCTAATGACCGTCATCTTACTTGTACATTGGGGGGACATCCATTATTTTCCCTTACTGAAATAAGCCTCCCTAATTCCACCAGGCTTACAGTTTCTGGCTCTTCATACACTATACTCCTGAGACCCGTCAGGACCTCCCAAAGGCACTTACCTTGTGAACGATGTTGGCCACAAACCCAAATGCTGTGGCCCACTAAGACTCGATGTGAAAATTTGTAGCCTCTCACACCCAAATTTTCCACTGAAAAGGAGTAGGACAAACTTGAAGAACTCAAACACAAAATAAGCTCAAACACAAACTAAGAGAAGCTTACCAGAGATCCTGGAGAGCAGCCAAGGAGACGGCAAACTAAATGGTTTCTCTTTCATCTGTGTCTATGAGTGGTCCCCAAATTTTCAGCAGCTTTGGGTCCCATCTCACTGCCAATGCTTTCAAATGTCAAAGAGAAAACAATTTGGTAACAAGTTCGATGTCCTACTTTGAAGAAGTAACCGTCCATGAAGTGAGAGAGCATAATACTTCACAAACAGTGAGACACAAAGGATGGTGGGTGAAATAGAGTTTTATAAGTGAAGAGGCAACATGGAAATGGGGCATGATGGGCTAGGAGGTCAGGATTTCCTAATAAAGCCAGCAAGTCCTATTATCTAGTGAAAAGTAAACTAGCTAAGGTGAGGTGCAGGATTGTGATTGGCATATATTAGGACTCCCTGACAGGTGTTTCCCATAAGTGCAGGTTTACTTTTGTGACATGAATCAGCCTCCATTTCACAGATCTCTATATACAAATTCACTTTATCAGAAGTCTTGATGTGCAAAATCAGGAAAGTCGGGGCGGGAGTGTGGGAGGACAGGATAGTGAGGACAGAACAGACTCAGAGCTGAGGATACACATGATTCTGGGACAATGGCACACACCTTTATGGAGCCCCTTCCCTACTTTCCCCACAACTTTGACTACAGGACTCCTCCACCAAGCTTGGAGCAAAGAAAGAAATAAGAAAGTAGGTCCCATGGCAGTGATGACATTAGAGGGATGGTAGGGTGAAGGAATGGTGGAGAAAGAAGCAATAAACAAAAACAATGTCTGTCTGGAAAAAGAATTTCATTCCCTCCATAGTTCATTTAAGTGCTAATGTATCTGCACACATTCAAGGATTTAAAGATTGTTATTGCATTTATTGCAGTGTGACAGTTCAAATAAGAATTGTTCTTCATGGATCTCACTATTTTTTGGTGTGTTGGTTATTAGTGCAAGGATAGTGCATAGATACTATAAATAAATTCTAGAGGTGCCTGGGTGGCTCAGTGGGTTAAGCCTCTGCCTTCAGCTCAGGTCATGATCTCAGGGTCCTGGGATCGAGCCCCGCATTGGGCTCTCTGCTCAGCGGGAAGCCTGCTTCCTCCTCTCTCTCTGCCTGCCTCTCTGCCTGCTTGTGATCTCTCTCTGTCAGATAAATAAATAAAATCTTAAAAAGAAAAAAGAAATTCTATATTTAAAATGTCTCCCTAACTGACAAGGGAGTACCCTAACAATAGCAACTTAAATTATTAGTCCTTTTTAACAGAGTACTGTTGTAGAAACTGAGGTAAACAATGACAAAGGAAAATTTTTAAAGGAGGGATGAGATTAGAATTCCTAACCCCTGTGATTTTAAAATGTGACTACTAAACAGAAACATTCTATCTTTTTTCTTTCTAAGCTTAAAATACAGTATGGAATCTCTAAAAACCATGCTCAAGCATAATAATGATAGAATAATTTAATGATGTTTCCTAAAATAGAGTAAGCTATTCAGAAACTCTTATTAAATGTATTGTTTTGCTTTGGTCCCACTAGTCTTAAAGTTTTAAATAGGTTTACAAAGTCATATGTACTTTATTAAAAAATGTGTCTTTATTATAAATTATTTTACCCCAGACAGCTGATTTTTATAATAAATGGTTATACATGTATTTTCAATAAAAAGAAAAAAACTGCGACAAGTACAGAAATCATCCAGAAACAAACTACAGTTCCTAAACTACTTACCTAACTCATTACTCTGATAATAGACTTAACGTATTCACTTCATTTTGGTACTGAGGGCTAGGCTCTCAATTTTGTTTAAAAAGATGTGTACATGAATGAAAATATCACAGAGTGGCATTTGCAAATAAGCATTACAAACTATAATTTATAAAACCGTATGTTCTGCATTTAATTCATTGCACAAAAGGCTGGAATTTTCAGTATGTCTTACTGTCCCATTTACTTAAAATTTTCTGCTAATCTTGAGAGATCCTCTTTAAAAGACCACAAAAGATCATGAGGTGCCTCTTCAGCTGTATTTAAAGGGAAATTAATTCTCTGGAATCTGCATTTGTCTTTTTAAATGACAACAGACTTGCCTCAAGTGTGAAATCATAAATTTAAAGTTAAAAGCCCTCTGGGGTGCACGGCTAGCAGTTGTCCAGGGATGAGGAGACCATTGACAATAGCAGCAGATGACATCCCTCAATCCAAACATTGTTGTGCGTGCCCACGTGAAATTTCCGGAGAGGTATTTTAATTCTCTTCTTCTATGGTTGGTGTGGTTTGTCTTCTAGAAGAGAAGCAATTGTTATCAGTATGTAACTCAAGCCCCTAGGATGCGATTACATACTTGAGGCATGAAGAATTAGCAATGCTTTCAACAGCCCCCGTGGACTAGTTTAGGCCCTTGTGATTGATCAACGGGGGTAACTCTCTTGCTTATAATCCTCACATTACAATCCAGAGGAAAATCATCACTGCACCCTTAGTTTTACAAGTTGTATTATTTATGTCAACAGTGAGGATTTATACTAATATTATCTGGACAACTGTATACAGATGTATCATCTAAAATGGTTAGCCCAGGGAGTAAAAATATGTCTTGGTCTCACTATTCATCTGGCAACAGCTGACAATTTGGCAACAATCTATGTTATGCTAAGATTTCCTAATATCCTTTCTCATACTGTTTCATGGATGGCTGCTATATGATACAAAAAAGCCTGCTTTGCAGAATAAGTTATTAAAGCAATCATAGGGTATAGGTCTGTCGTTAAAAAGAATCTTTATGATGTTATTTCTGTATATATGGGAGAGGACTAAGAGGGGAAGAAAGGTCAATGCCTGGGTGAAAAGTTCCATACACAACTGGAAATCTCTGTTTCCATATATTTAAAAAAACATGCTTTCTCTTGGGGTGGAAGGGTATCACAGATTACCTTTGCACATCTCAAACAAGTGTGGTATTTTTCAGAGATGTATCACTTACAGCTTCTCCTAATAAGGAAAGAAAAATCTGGTAAAACAGTCTGACATGCACAGAGAATTAAATGACTGAATGCCACATGCAGGGATTTATGGTCTGTCTCTGCATAGTTTCACTCTTCTGAATTTCCTGGGTCTGCCTGTGGAAATACCTGGAAATCTGATCATTGGCATGAGGTGTTTGTTCTGGATCACTGCTTGCTGTATGGCCCTGTGAGACTTTTGTTGCTGTGTTTTCTTGCTAATCACAACAGTATTTCAGTGTTTCAGTTTGTAAATGTGCTTCCTTCATCCTGAGGGTAGATAATCTGCCCAGTGTTTATACACCAAAAAATTGCATTATCATATTTTAAGAACTTCGTTCATTTCTCAAGAATATTAACTGGTCTGAGAAAAAGGAATATGGCACTGATAATTGTGAGTAAATTTTATCTCAAGACTCCCATACTGGTATCCCATGCTTACTCACTTCAGCTATTTTTTAGTATCAATAAAATTAGCTTACTCTTCTCTCTAGGTCATGAGCTTACATAATTACCACAACTGAGTTCCATCTTAATCAGCTGCTCAACAAAGTTAATATTGTATCATTACTATTAGAATCAGAGTATTCAAACCAGCTAGAAACTCTCCAAATATTAAAGAGACACAACACTATGTAGATATCCTAAGGCAATCAAGAACTCCATATTAACCATACTGCATTAATTCAGATCACCTCATTGCTCTACCCACATGGTGTTCTATGTGAACTAACGAAAGGAAGAAAAGGAAGGAGGGAGGGAAGGAAGGGAACCAAGAAGGGAGGAAGGGAGAAAGGAAGGAAGGAAGGAACTTTCCAAAAGCTAAATGAGAAAATGGCTAATGTTTATGCTTAATATATGCCAGAAATGTTCTAAATGCTTTATGAGAATTCAGGTATTTAATTCCCACAATTCAAGAAGTAGGTTGTAATTATTTCCCTCTGTTTACTAATGAAGAAATCAAAACCTAAACAGTGAATTAATTTACTCACAATGACAAAACTAATGGGTAAAGACATGGACTTCAAATCCAGGCAGTCTGACTCCAAAACCTAAAGTTTTGACCATTAAGTGTTGTTGCCTCTCCAATATAATCTGAAAATACAGTAATAGCTGATACACTCACACACAGCTATAGGTTTACATGTTTTTAAATGAAGATTTTAGAGAAGTTCTTAACTGGAGAGTGTTTTTCTTTTCTTTTTTAAGGTATTTTATTTACTTATTTGAGAGAGAGCAAACGAGCAGGGGAGGAGCAGAGGGAGAGGGACAAGCAGAGTCCTTACTGAGCACAGAGCCCACTACGGGCTCCATGACCTGAGTTGAAATCAAGAGTTGGACGCTTACCCGACTGAGCTACCCAGGTGCCCCAAGGGTCTCCTTTTCATCACTAGGGTCTTTTATATTATCATTTTGCATTATCAGGCATTTGGCCTTATAATATTTCCTTTATCTTCCACAATGTCTGGCTTCTTTTGATGATATATTTTTTCCCTAAATTTTTCCTTTTACAGTTTAATCACATTTATTCTATTCTACAAGTTAGAAAGCATATCCAAAATTGTATAGAATTGGCAATATAGAGTCATGATTAAGAGACTGAATTCTGAATTTCAAAACACTGGTTTCAAACATCCAGTCCAACACTCAGTGTTGGTGTAACCTCAGGCAGGGATGTTACGATTTCTTATTACCTAAACTGTACTTTTCACCTAATTAGGAGGAATAATATATTGTTTTCGTTTACATTTGTAAACAATATTTACTTCATGGTGCTGTAACATTTAAATGAGATAATGTGTATAAAACATTTAGCAGAGTACCTGGATGGAAAAAGTCAATTGTAACTATTTCCATTTTTAAGGTGGTGATGGTGGGCAGGCATCTGGTTGGCTCAGTGGGTTAAGCCTCTGCCTTCAGCTCAGGTCATGATCCCAGGGTCTCGGGATCAAGCCCTGCATCAGGCTCTCTGCCAAGCAGAGAGCCTGCTTCTTTCTCTCCCTCTGCCTACTTGTGCTCTCTCTCTCTCTCTGTCAAATAAATAAATAAAATCTTTAAAAAAAGAAAAAAAAGTAGTGATGGGTCTAAAGTTTGAGGTTTAATGCAGCATTTGTTGGCCTTTGTTTTCTGTTCATGAGCATACAGTTCTCCCAAAACTGATAACCTCAAACATGAAAGCTTTCAATTATTCTCAGCCCAGTGTTTAAAAAAAGACCACCAATAACAAAATATATGCTTATAATAAGAATTATAAAGATCCAGAAGAGAATAATATCATGAATTTTAAAGTTAGGAGAATTTGAAAAAAATCCAGTATCTTCATTTTTCTTTAGAGAGGATACCTATGCCAGGTTTATGTGAAGTTGTTTGTAGGAAATACAGGTTAAGGAGCTTCTGTATTTGAAGGGGCACCTGCATGGCACAGTTAAGGTTAAGCATTTGACTCTTGTTTTCGGCTCAGGTAACCATCTCAGGCTCATGGAATGAGCCCAGCAACTGGCTCAGTATTCCCTATGGAGTCTGCTTGGATTCTCTCTCCCTCTTCCCCTGCCCACCCCACTCCCACCCAACTCCTGCTCTCTTTCTCTTACTCTCTCTCAAATAAATAAATAAACTTTTTTTTTAAAGGAGCTTCTGTGTTTGGGGGGGAATTTTAGATACACAAGGCTACAAAAAGCCATGGGAATAATTAAAGAATCTCTTCAATGAACCATGCAATGAGAAAAGAAAAAGATTTTACTTTGTTATAACTCATACATGACCTTTTTCTCACTTTCTTGTGCATAGCACGCTAATATCCCAGCACTTGCCTTGCTGTAACACAGAGGAAGTAATAAATCCCTCAGCCAACACTGGAGATAAACTTACTAAAAACTGCTTAATTACACCAGTTTTTTTTTTTTTTTTCCAAATTTCTACTGTCCCTGATGTCTTCGTGTTCCTGGGGATTTACTTTCCAAGATGCCCACTTCCCACTATTTTTGCTGGATGATTGGAATAGAGAACTCTTTCACTGTTGTTTGCTTCACTTGAGCTGAGATGGAATGGTTCCAGTTGTGTAAACAGCTCCTGGTGATCTCGCAGCCGTCTTTCCAGTGCCCCATGGAGGTTCAGTTGACTAAGCAGGGCACCGTGTGGGCAGGTGCGACACACATTCCCTCCAGCTCCCCCATCCCCCTATGGGCCTTCAGTCTGATTCTCATCCTTGTTCTTTCATGGGTTCAGACAACTAATCATAATTTACTCTGAGGTGATTTGGGTCATGTACAAAATTGCAGATAGAATTAAGTTAATAGAGTCCTTTCATTGTGTGCCTGGCTGAAGCAAGTTCCCTTGAGAGCAAAGACTAATTGACTCGTCACCTCTTGCTTTATGTGCTCAGAGAGAGACCTGAAGACAAGAGCATTAGCGCAACTAACAGTATCCAATCAATACAAAAGATTAGGTTCTCCTCCTGCCTGAAATTTATCCACTGCCATGGTTTTTATAACCAATGAAATTTGTTTGTTTGTTTGTTTTATGGGAGGACTGTGAAGATAGGAAGGGACAGGATTTCCGTGACAACAGAAGTATTTCCTATATCACTCATACATTAAGATTTTCATCCATGGATAACTGCTTTCATAAATCTTATGAAGATAGTTATTCTAAAGATATTTTCACATGTACTTTTAGGAGGCTATTTTAAGAGAGAAGTTTTCACATTTTTAATCTATATTTAATAGACTATTTTGATGGAATTATTTATCTTTTTTTTAATCTGTCTGTACAATGGAGGAAAAATATGTTGATACGTGTGTTATGAATAGTTTTATGAACATGACTGTAACAACAAAAAAGCAGTCAAAATTATTTAGGGCACCTTAATAATTACTAAATAATTTAACATGTATTAAGTACATAAATACATAAACTTACTTTTAATCACTGTATTTATTAATTTTACCCCATTTCTTTTCTTTGCTAAAACTTTTGTATTTCCTTAGTTTCTTTTACTTTTCTGCCATACTGTAGTTATTTTTTTTTAAAAACAGAAACCATGAAATCATAAAGTGGGGAAAAATGAATATTGTGAAAGTAGCTGTTTAAGTATATATGGTCTAGGAGATATTTTAGTATGCTCACGTTGAAAGTAGATTCCTAACACCCACTAGGACAGTGATTCTTAATCCCTGGTTACACATTAAGATTATTTGGAGAGGTGTCCAAACTCCTACTGCAGGTCATTTAGTCATTTTGTAAAGAATGAGTCTCAAGTAAGAGTCTTTTTTCAAAAGCTCTTCAAACTATTGTAATTTGCAGCCAAATTTGAGCTATGGATCTCTGTGGAAATTAGTATATGTTTACCACATGATAGATATGGCATTAGGTATACTTAAAATGTTTATCATTTTTTTTAAATATTTTATTTTTATTATTTATTTGACAGACAGAGATCACAAGTAGGCAGAGGCAGGCAGAGAGAGAGGAGGAAGCAGGCTCCCTGCTGAGCAGAGAGCCCGATGTGGGGCTCGATCCCAGGACCCTGGGATCATGACCCGAGCCGAAGGCAGAGGCTTTAACCCACTGAGCCACCCAGGCGCCCCAATGTTTATCATTTTTATACCTATCACCAAAAAATAGAATTATTTAATTAATCAATTTTGAGGTCTCAGAATTTAACTCTATGACTGCTTTATACTTCATACTCCTTAACTTCAGTAATGTAGTGTTTAGTTTTGTTTTGTTTTTAAGCTTGTTGTAAATTAATATGGGAAAAACCACACAAAAAAAATATAGGTAGGACTTCTATTTTTACAAGGACAGCCCCAAGAATTATTATAAAACAAGTCCCTGTACAGATCACTCAAGTCAAGAAATCGAAATTCAAAAAAATAAAAAAAGAAATAGAAATTCATCATCCACATTCAAAAATTTTATTTGTATACAAAAAGTGGGTTTTTTTCAATGGAATTTGCTAGTCAGAAAAGTTTACATTAAATTTTCTCATTTTTGTAAGGTTGTACCTGAAGAGTTTTATCTTCATTTCTTTTTTTTTCAGCTAAGCCTGATTTTATTTATTTTTTTTATTAAAATATAATCTATTATTTGCCCCAGGGGTACAGGTCTGTGAATTATCAGGCTTACATACTTCACAGCACTCACCATAGCACATTCCCTCCCCAAAGTCCATAACCCCAACCACCCTCTCCAAGCCCCCTGCCTCCAGCAACCCTTAGTTTTTATCTTCATTTCTTTTGAATGAGTACTATAACTCTCTCAATAATTTTACATTTTACATCTCCTAGAAAAAAGAGTTATGGACTGAAAATTTAAAAGAAACAAACTTTTAGCTTTCTCTTTTAAACAACATTTGGATTAGGCCTACTGCTATAATTTATTAGGAAATTTTCTGCAATTTAGTAATAGCTAATGCCTTGTTTGGTTATGAGTTATTAATTATAAAATATTAAATTCAAATTATACAATGTATTAGCTTTTCTTGTGTGATATTATAATACACAAAAATTTTAAAATGCTATCTTTTTTTCTTTTTTTAAATTGAGGTGTTCATCTTGTTTGTAAAGATGATCAAAAAGTTGCTTAAGATTTCCCTTGTATTGATAAAAAAGAATCATTTTCTTCTTTGTATTTTAGACACCATGTTATTACCAGAATAAGGAAAACAAACATTTTAATTTAAATTAAAATTGTTTACACAGATATATAAACACTTTTACATATTATGAAAACACTATATATAATATGTATTATATATTATGCATAATACATAGAATGTGTTACATATTATACACAGAATAGACAATATATTAACACATACACATCTATATTGGTTTTGAAATTGGGTTTATAAATCAATCAGCACATTTTAAGTCCACAAATAAAAGACACCAAGGTGTTTTATAAGTGAATTCAGTCACACTACTTTAAACCATGCTCTTGATATATGGCCTTATTCAAGTTGTTTGGCCTTACAAAATGCCAGGCTTAGCTGTTCTTTTCTCCTACTCTCAAATGAGGTTTCAGGTCCTTTGGACGATATTGACAATATTGTCTATTTTCTTCCTAATAAAAAAATACATTGACTCCCTTCATTTTAATGCTAGAATTTGAAACAAAGAATAAGAGGGAATGTCAGATTTTCCCAATCTCTGTGATGTTCTTATCCTGGGGCTAATAACAATATTGTTAAATAATTTTTTAAAGTGGGGTATGGTCAACTTGTTAGGATGTTTTCTTCTAAAATCAGACTTAGAATTTCAGTACTGTGTATATAGCCATACCTAAACTCCAACTCCAGCCTTTCACCAGATTTTTCCACATGAAATGTGTTACAAGTCTTTTTTATGAAGTTTTTGTAATACAAATCTTTCAAATGTGTAAAACAAAAGTCAGACGTTGTGGTGGTGTTGGGGAGAGTCGGAACAGTAGATTTTGCCAATGGTCATTTTCTATCGTTTGTATTAGATAATGTATTTGGGGGGAAGTAGAAATAGTCTCTAATCCTAAATAAATCAACACAGCATAATAATGGATAGAAATAAGGCACAAGATTTTAGAAAACTGGCTCTGTCATAAGTTCCTCTGGATTTCAGTGCCTATTATTTAGGCTGTAGAAGTGTTTTGCCATTAATTACTTCATTTTCCACCATCAGCAATGGTGACAAAGGACTGGATTGTGAGAACAGAACAAGGGTTTTTTGATAGCCTGTACTTTCTCTTCATTATTTACGTTTGGTCTCAGCAATAGCAATGAGCTTGTAAATAAGAACCTTGACTTCAAGGGATTTGACTACTAGAATAAAATAAGTATCAAGGGCATCTTTCTGGCAATCCTATAAAGCACTCCAGTAAAATAATCACTTTTTCATTCCTCCACTATAAAAATCTCTGACTTTCCATGAATACTTTATCTCCTCATTATTATAGACCAAATTTCTATCTTCAGCAAACTTTCAGCACTTCATACACTATGTTCAGTGAAATCTTTAGAGTAGTGGGGTGATAGGAGATTATAGAATTGACCTTTGAAAGAGATCAGTTTTCTTTATAACAACACAGGAATTTTCAACATTATCACAAAAAAAAAAAACAAAAAAACACGCTATTCAGTATTTTTCATGGCCCAGCACATGCTTGAATGACCCTTGACCACAAAAAAGCATTGGAATTGACATAGCAAGGAAAAAATATTTTTTGAAAAGAAGCTGTTATCAATAAACAAAGAATTTTGATTTAAACACCATAGTTGTGTTTTCCTGAAAGAAAGGTGTTTGATTTACTGCTTTGTTTGGCTCGGGACTTCTTCTATTTATATCTGGTTTATACATCCATAGAAATCTAGAAAGAAGGTACATCACATAGGATCATGTCAATAAATCACCAGTTGTGGTTTATTTACATGGAAAAGAAATGGTAATGTAATTATTTCAGTGTTTTGAAAATAGAATTGATATGAATTTCAGGAGTTGAAAATATACATGCATGCAATGATATACATGTAATCTATGTACAATTAATTTGGAACTAAGTATTTCACATTTGTGGTAGAGCAGAGATAAGCTTCCTCATATTCCACAGTTTTCGTCCAGTCTATCACTTCTCCATCTCCTGCTCATTTTCTTTTCTTTTTTTTTAAAGAGATGTATGTATGTATGGATGTATTTATTTGACAGAGAGAGAGACAATGAAAGAGGGAACACAAGTAGGGGGAGTGGGAGAGGGAAAAGCAGGCTTCCCGTTAAGCAGGGAGCCCAATGCTGGGCTCCATCCCAGGACCCCACTATCATGACCTGCGCTGAAGGCAGACACTTGACAACTGAGCCACCCAGACGCCCTGACTTCTGCTCATTTTCATTTTTATTTCAGAAACAGAAAAGTGAATTAAGGCTGACAGCGGTTGTACCTTCCTGGGATTGACAGCACAGTGTCTTTCTTGCCTGCAGCATCAATTCACCCGGAGCATTTTTTGGTATTACTTTTCAAGTCGCTATAAGACTGGAACTTAGAAATTATGAAATGTCAGTGTTCATAGACAGGTATGAGGGATCATCCAGTACTGTTACTATTTTGGGAAGGTGATTTATTCCTTTACTGGGTAAGCTGTTGGCTTGCTAATGTGTTCTGCTTTATGATTAGTGCCTGTATGTCAGACCAGTCCTACTCCTATAGAAAGACTGGGATCTTCTTACAACGGTGGGTGTCTTTCTGACAGAACCACTCATGAGCATGAATCATAAATTCCAAAAGGACAAATAGAGGACATTCTATTTTGTTTGTCATCACACCTGCAGAGCCTACCCAGTGTCTGACATGCAGGAGATATTCAATGACTATTTGCTGAATGAATAATAAACGCATGAAGGTAAAGTAATCCACAGGGTAATCATGATTTATTTCATTTTACTTATCTTCATCAATATATACCTTCATAAGGATAGACATTTTATCTCCGAGTTTATTATACTTTTAAAAGTAGTATAACCATTTAGAATATAGTGATCTATTTTCATCTACTGTTCAGCCAGCTAAATAAAATCTGACCGGAATTCAAAAATCAGGTATCAGTGTCATTGTAAAATATTCAGGTAGTCGCACTGACAGTTTTGAGTTCTTATTCCAAAATCTGAACAATTTTCCCTGTACAATTTCACTGTAGCTATATGGATACTAGTCTAGCATTAATTTATTTTTTAATAACTGCCATACAACTGAGTTCCATCTTACAAGTAATTCTATGATATTAAGAGGTCTACAATGTTACTTAATATATGTTATGAGTACTGAGGTGACACACTGAAGAAACTTCTCTAGTAAGTCTAAGTACAATCTCTCTCTATTTATTCAGTAACCTTTTTCCCCTAAGTATCTTATTTTGCAATGCATAAATTGTAATGTTTCGCCTAAGAAATATTTTATTGTCGTTTGATTTCTGGGTTTAGATATACTGGTGAGTCCCTTTTTTATGAGCCTTTGTAACTAGGGAGAAAAAGACCTGACTATATAGCCAGTCCCATTAGATGCTAATTTCCAAATTAGCCTTCTGGAACTTTACCTTCTGCTTAGAGAGTTTAAGATTTTAATGTGGTAATTTGGGCTGACATTCCATATGAGTTCTACAAAAGAAATACATGGCTCCAAAACCCTTCTTTGGAGACCACCAAGCTAAAGTTTGCTTATAACTTAGTCCCAATAGAAGTAAATAACTCTGTGTAAAGACTTGTAGTTTCTTTTGGACCTCACAGCTCTCATCTGTTTCTCTTTTACATAACCACCCATGTCATTAGAAATAGTGAAATACAAGGTTAAAATACCCAGAAGTGATGAGAATTGTAGTTATAATAGAATCATGATATTTTAGGAACATGTAAAAATTCAAATGGCAAATGCAGAATTTTAATAAGGTAAACCTCATTGAGTGGTACCATGGCTATCACAGCAAATCAGACTCTTGAAAACATTTACATTAGCTTTCCATTGCTATCAAATTTTGCAGTGCTATCTAAAATTCTGCATTAAACTTGGAAATGTATTCAGTTCTACATTTCACAGTAGATTTGTCTACATAAATGGAAACACTAGGTGGAGAGTGAGCAATGAATTCATTTCTTTGATGCAGCAGTCCCTCCTTATCCACGGGGGATACATTCCAAGACCCCAGTGGATGGTTGAAATAGTAGACAGTACCAAACTCTCTATGTTTTTTTCTTATATACACCCACCCGTGATAATTTACAAATTAGGCACATCAAGAGATTAGTAAAAAAGAAGAGTTATAACAATTACTGTAATAAAATTTATGTGAATTAGATCTCTCTCTCTCAAAATCTCTTCTTGTACTCTACTCACCCTTCCTCTCCTTGTGATACTATGAGGTGATAAAATGCCTAAGTGATGAGAAGTGAGGGAAATGGTATCCGTATTGTGACATAGCATTAGGCTGCTTCTGACCATACATGAGAAAGAGGACCATCTGCTTCCATACTACATTGACCAGAGGAACTGAAACCAAGGAAAGTGAAACTGCAGATGGGGCGGGGTGGGGGCGGGCTACCGTACTTTCTTTTTTCTGCCTGTGGTTTAGCTTAGGAAGGAAACCCACCAAATCTTAGACATACGAGTAGGTCTGACAAACACCTCTCCTTTTTCCCTACGAAGACTCTTTCTGCCCTTGCTAATGGGTCACTTTCATCATACTAGGACAAGAGAACTGCAAATAATTCCCTTGATTTTTGCCTGGGGTTCCAGTGTTGCAGGTAAATATTACTTTATCTGTGAAATGTTCAATAGCAACTCCTAGAATTGACTTTTTTCTTCATGTAGGCGTTTCACAAAGATTTCCATTTCATAACTCTAGAAGCGGTTAGTTTTATTTTTTCCTATCTTATATTCTTTAGGAATTTGCAGCTTGAGCAGGTACTCAAAATCCATCCCAGATCTCACACATTGGCAAAAGTCAATTGTCTAAAATAATCTCCTAAAAAGAAAAAAATCTTTGGTTCTTTGAATAGGAGCGATATACAAGATCCCTTAATGCAAACCTCTAAATTTTCAAATGAAGAAATTCACCCCATGAAAGGTGAGATGATTTTAAGTGATCATCTACACTAACCTAGTGAGATATAGCAGAGAGCAATCTAGAATCTATGTGTCAGGACTCCATGGCAGTATGTTTCCATTTTACCATGTTCCCTTGCATTAAATTTAAATGATAGGGACTGCTTTATAGATTACAAGGCATGAAAGGATGTTCAGTGAATCTTTTCCTCTTTCAATTCCACTGTAAAATTCAGTATGTAAAGTGCAGGAAAAGTGACCTAAACTCCCCTGAGAGAGCAGGGGACACTATCTCAGCCCTGACCTCTTATTATTTCACTGTGTAGAGTCCCAGAATTAGAGAACATCATTCTCTCTCATTTTAGGATTTCAGAAGCTTGCATAATTACCATCTATTTTTCTTTTGGTAGAACCTCTTGGCCAAATGTCTCTATGATTTGGGATCTGAAAGATCAAAGAATTCTCGCTCTTGCTTTTTAGATACAACTGGCTAATTTTACAACATTGCAATTGTTCCATTTTTATAAATGCAGCTCCTTTTCCACTGTGCCCCACCTGTTTCAAATGACTACTGAAGTAAATACCTGCTTAGATTATGGAAGATCTAACAGATAAAGTTTTTTACCAAGGATCCCAGAAATATTTTTTAAAGCTGCTTATCTTAGATCTCTGCATGCATCTGATGGCAAATTGCTATTTTCCAACAAAGGTTAATGGGTACCTGTTTGGACAGGAGCAGAGCATAATTATTTTTTCCCCCTGAGGACAAATGTGAAAGGAGCCTGGAGGGATCTATGAAAGCTGTCTCCAGACTTGTGCAACACGTTTGATTAATGGGAGGTGAGGTTGCTGGCCTTTGGGAGAACAATGAGAAAACAAAGCAGTGTATATTGAGCTTCATTTGATGTTGTCAACAGGGGTTCTTGTTTTAATCTCACTCCTCTATCTCCAGTACAAGAGTAATGGCATTCTTTGCCATCCTATCCTTTTCAGGACTATAACTTTCAGATCTTTAAGACTGACTCTACCTGACAAAGAACTTGAGTATAAACAGAATTATATATATATATATATATATATATATACACACACACGCACACACACATATATACATATGTATATATGTATATATGTATAAACAGAATTATAAACAGAATTCTTTCCTTACACAAATCCTGAGAAGGGAAATGGTATTTAAATATAAAATAACCAGGAAATAAAATTTGAGATTCCTATAATTAAAAGATAGTTTTTATTACAAAGTATTCTCAGATTTTTAGATGGTATTATAGTTGACACAGTACTAGAAAAAATAGAGCTGCTTTTTGGGTTTCCCTTTTTCACTGATTGAGACTCACCTAAAATTAGGAATCCGATAGACATAAATAAGTCATATAAACTTAACTCTTTCTGTTTAATTATTATCATCATATATCATATTTCATACCCTTAGAGTTTATGGGGGTGGGAATTGTTCTCGCCTTGAAGAAGTTGCCTACTTATTTTGATTTATTCTCTGTCCATTCATTCAAATCACTTTTTATACATGGCTCACAGAAGCCAGGTACCATGTCAAAAAAAATAGCGATTCTGTATTCTAGTGTTGACTTTTGTCCCAAGCTCCAGTTCAAAATTTTCAAGACATTCCTTTTTAATACCCAATTATTCTCCTTCTGGATTCCTGATTTTTGCAATACTACCCTTAACTTCCTTCTAGACACCCAGACTTAACTCAAGTCATCTGTAATTTCTGTCTCCTTCCATCCCCCATAGTCAGTAGAAAAATGCCATCACTTTTCCTCTCAAAATGGTTCTATTCCCATTACTACAATCACATTTCAGATTTCATTCCCAGGCTTCCTCAATGACCTTTTTGTCTGTCTTATACCCTAGAACGAAACAATTCTTTCTCAAGCATTCTTGAAATATGCCTTATACAAATAGATTCAAGAACTTCATAATACCTGCAATTTTTCTTCCTTAAACAAACAACTTTACCAGCTTCACATCAACTCTTAAATATAATTTTTAAGGTGACATCCAACACCCTCCCTATTTTGGCTCCAATCCTATCTCACCAAGCTTAACTTGGATTCCTCCCCTAAATAAATCTTTGGTTCCACCTATATCATCAACCTCCTGAGCTCTACTCTTGCCAGCCACATTCCTGGGTTTGGTCTAGTGATATAGTCTTCCTTTGTTTTGAAAAATTTTCAATTCCTTCTCAATTACTTAAGTTTGATTTACATTGTAGGGTGCATTTCAAGGCCTATAAGAGTTATATAGCTATTCAAAGGGTAATTTCTAAATGCAGACTGCTTAGGTACAAATCCACACCCTAGTCATGAGAGTTTAAGTTAAGTCAAAGTGACAATTCATAAACCTAGTGGCTTTAAAAAATAAAGGCTTGGGGCGCCTAGGTGGCTCAGAGGATTGAAGCCTCTGTCTTAGGCTCGGGTCATGATTCCGGGGTTCTGGGATCCAGCCCCACGTCGGGCTCTCTGCTCAGTGGGGAGCCTGCTTCTCCCTCTCTCTCTGCCTGCCTCTCTGCCTACCTGTGATCTCTGTCTATCAAATAAAAAAAAAAAAAAAAAAAAAAAGTAAAGGCTTATTCTCTCATAGTATATGTCCTTACCAGATTGGCTAAGGTTTCAAATCTATTTCTTTCATTGTCAAAGAGAGACCGGTGAAATTCGCTCCCCTTTGCAATGTGGCAGTGAGAAGAGTACATGAATAACAAGAAACTGACTTTTAAAGTCTCCTGCCCTTTCTATAGCCATGCCCAGCTTCAGAAGATACGTGGAAATAAATCCTACCATGAGCGTGTATAAAGAGCAAAATGGAGTCTCTCAGGTCAAGCAGGAGCCCATGTCAAGCAATGACGCAAGCAGTTAAGGTACTGCAGCTAGGAGATAGGGCGGGACCCATGACACCCCAGAACTGATAACGAGCAGAACCCATAATGAGCAGAACCAGAGGAGGTCTGCAGAATTCCAAAATAGATTAAATCCCTTTAAAAAGGGAAGGATTTTGGCAGCAAACTGTCAGACTCCTCAGACCTGACCCTTCTACATCTGACCACTTAAAAAAGGCAACTGCCGCCGATGTTTTTGCCAGATGGATCTCAGAACAGAACCGAGATCCTCCCCTGCTGAACATGAGAAGCAGCGAGTGCGGAGAGCTGACCCGGACCAGACACAGGCCTTATCTCATCGGCGCACCCACAAACTGAGGTCGCGTTTGGTTCGTTCCTTTCCTGCCCCTTCTGTTATCTTGTTTGTTGTGTGGCTTGTCTTCTGTCCTGCTCTGTGTGCCTTGTAAGAAGCCACGTTTAATAACATGGGGAGATGTCACTGAGTTTGAAATCCTGAGCCTGCTTTATCATTGTGATTTAACCTTGCTTTGTGATTGACTAAAGCTGACATCGTGGAAAGACACAGCTCGTTTGTGCGCCCTCCTACCGTGCCCATGACAGTTGGCATAGTTGGTGGGAGTCCAGGTCCTTGGCTCATCATGTTTTAGCAAATTTAGAAGAATCAGGAAAGACTCCCTAAAGTCTTGCTTGAATTGACTATAGCCGAACTAAAAATAATAAATTGGGGAATACACTTATGTGAATATAAACTTTCCAGGCATCTCACTGAGAGTGAAATCCTAAGGTACCAGCACAGGCAGGTGAAACCGAGACCAGCTCTAGGCAGAGAGCGGTTGGCAGCAGAAGCCCGTGCAGCACTTGCCCCTTTGCATGCCAATCATGGGATGGAACTAGCCACAGCCAAGACCAAGGGATATCGCCTCAGAAAGTCACTTGGAGGGCTAAGAAAAATTAAACCGTTTGGAGACATTGCAAAGATAGATGCCACTACTAGCCAAATTAATCTGTAACTTGACAGAAAGACCTGAACAAAAATTGTGGAAAAATCTGTACAAATATACTAGGTAGAAATAGAGCTTTACAGAGTTAAGAAATTGTATATAGTAGCTGCTAGGTTACAAAAACAGAAGATGTGGGACTGGTAAATGCTTAAAAAGGATAGTAAAAAGGGCCAAGAGGCCCAACACCACACTTTGTGTAGAAGACCCGTAGTACCCCAAAGAATTAGAAGTTCACAACCAGGACCCAGGAGATATAATCATGGCTCTGAAGGATCCTAAAAATGTAAAGCCTTTAGCATCCTGGGAGCCCACTGCAGAAGTTCCCATCTTACTGATGGAAACTATCTCTCAGTTAACTGCCAGGAGGTGGTGGTGAGGGACTATAGTTATAGGGCAGGGTGAAGACGTTTGGGGATGTATGGAATTTTCCCTCTTTTGGTAATCTCAGGTAGTAAGTAGCCTATTGGTAGGTTAGGACCTATGGCCCGGTCCTTCAGCTCGGTGGTCACTGTGGGCCCTGATGCCTTGTTCAAGTTTCCACTGCTCAAGGCTGTTGCCTAAAAGCTGCCTCTTTATTTAGCTTCTTTGAATCCTTGCAGAATTTAGCACAATGGCTGTCTTGGCCTGAGTTCCCCCCAGATAACACAAGCTGAAACAAAGGCTTTTGTACAGGTGTTTTTTAAGGAAGCATCCCAGGGAAGGAGGAAGTGGGAAAAGTAAAACTGGAGAAGAGAGAGCCAATTAAATCAAAGATGTGTTAACAAGCTTGTTACTCTGTTGGCAACTGAGGCTGAGTCCTACAGGAATCCTAAGAATTCAGGGGCAGAAGAGTGGAGTATTTAGCCACAGACTTGTCTGCTTCATTGATCAAAGATTGACCCATGCATTATCTTTTACACTTTGTAATACTGTGATTTATAAGTAATATTTGTTTGATTGTTTGGGTGAAATTTATCCTGTATTTATTTGATCCCCCCCCCCCCCCCGCCCTGGTTTCTGGCTTACTACTAAAGCCCTTGGAATTTCCTGTGATAAGGGCAATAAAGGTGTCTTTTGTTATGTTTATGAATGACTTCTAGAAAGCCCTGAGATAATGGAAGGATGAGGGCTGGTTGCCAAGAGAACCCACTGTGTGATTAGAGGGTTGGAATGGTCAGCACCTCCTATTCCCTCAGCTCCAGGGAAGGGAGAGGGGCTGGTGATTGAGTTTGGCTGTCAATGGGCAGTGATTAGTCAATTATGCTATTGTAATGAAGCCTCCCTTTAAAACAAAGGGGACTGGGTTAGGAGAGATTCTGGTTGGTGAACATATGATTTGGAGAGAATGGTGATCTCTGAGAGGGTCTAGAATGTGTGTCCTTCCCACAGACCTTGCCTTATGCTTATCTTCCAACTGGCTGCTCCTGAATTAATCCTTTTATAATAAATTGGTGTGTGGTGTCGAAATGTGGTATCTCTCTGGGTTAGGTGAAGGCCCCCACATGTTGGGGTGGGGAATGTGTTTGGGTGGAAGCCAGTGGCATAGGTGGTGAAAGAATTCACCTGAGAAAGAACAAAGGAGATCAAGGTTACTATGAAAGACATCAGGGTTCAAAGCCAATGGCCAAGAAAGAATTCATGAGACGTCTTCAGTGCAAAAAGATAATTTTTTTAAAGCAAGGGGACAGGACCTGTGGGTAGAAAGAGCTGCCATGGGGTCATGAGGAGTGGCGCATTATATACTTTCAAGTTGGGAGAGAGTTAGGGATAACATAAATCTCTAAGGAATTTTGAAAGCATAGTTTCTAGGGCCTTGAGGGGGCTAGCTATTGTTGGGAAAAAGTCATTTATTACCATCTAATAAAACCTTATTCATGAGACCCTTCAGATGTATATCGGTGGGCCATATGCTTGGGGGATGATTGCCAACCCATATCTTGGGGGGTGGTGATAAAGGAAGTTTCCAAAGGAATTTTTATATATTAAAGCAGACTTACAGGATCCTGGGGGTAGAGGGTGGGGCTTCAGGCTAGGATTGCCTTTTGCCTCTAGCAAGTATTAACATCAAGGCAGTTGAGTCCCTAAAAGAATGTCACTCTGCCTGTTTCAAGGACTTGTCAATGGGCTGTAGGTAGTAAGGAAGTTTAATAATTTTTTTTCTGCCTTTGTTTCCCACATCAGGTAGGACAGTAGAGAGGCTGTCTGCAACAAGGCAGTGGATGGGGACCATTTTTAAAGGGGGAAGATAAGGAGTTATGGCAACATATAGAATTCTTCCTTTTTTTTTTTAAGATTTTATTTATTTATTTGACAGAGAGAGAGAGATCACAAGTAGGCAGAGAGACAGGCAGCGTGGGGGAGGAAAGCCAGCTCCCTGCTGAGCAGAGAGCCCGATGCAGGGCTCGATCCCAGGACCCTGAGACCATGACCTGAGCAGAAGGCAGAGGCTTAACACACTGAGCCACCCAGGTGCCCCGAATTCTCCCTTTTTTGATAACTGTGACTGGTCATAAGCAGCCCATTGGTCAGGTTTAGGGTCTATGGATATTCTGAGGTGGGTCATCTCATGGGCCTGTGTAATCACCCCGGTGGTCACTATGGGCCCTTTCTACATTCCATTGCTCAAGACTGTTTGCCTAAAAGTGGCCTCTACATGGTGATCTAGTAAGTAGGATGTTTTTTAAATTCTGTGAGCTGCTCTAGCAAGTTAATGGAACCCAAGGAGTCAGTGCTGATTTATAGCAGTCAGAAGCACAGGTAACAATGTGGGCTTGCAACTGACATCTGAAGTCGAGGGTGGTCTTATGAGACTGAGCGCTTTACCTGTGGAATCTGATTCTACCTCTGGGTAGATAGTATCAGAATTGGGTTGAATAGAGGCACCCTGCAGTGCTCAAGAATTGCTGCTTACTGTGTAGAGCCTGTATACATACACTGGAATAGGGTCCAAGAACCTTCAGGCTCCAGGTTCATGTACATTAAGGGACTAGTGGGAACTCACTGAAGCCTTATATCAGAGAAGCTACTGGACAGAAAGCAAGATACACAGCATTAAGCTGAGTGACCCGTTATAGGAGATAACGTGGTGGGGAAGGAAGCTGAGAAAACTGGAGTATAAGAGGTGTTTGTTACTGTATCTAACTTGTGTTGATGATACCCTAAAGTGTACTTTCATTTTTCAGATATATAAGCATGGTTGTCAAGCTCACAGAAACTGCTATTTATAATGCAGAATATGTTTTTTAAATTATAATGAAAAAGTAAGTTGTCATGCTGCAGGGGACTTTTGTTGTCTTTGCCTACACCCTGTCACTTTCACTCAGGTTGTAGTAAAAGTGAAAGAGGACTTTGGCTGCCTCCATTTTGACCTCAGACTTTCTAGGTGGGTTCTTCTTTCCAGCTTGTCTCTAGGCTCAGGCAAAACAGCCCATGATGGGAACCAAAACTACCCCCTCAAGCAATAAGAAATGCCCTAAGCCAGCAAGACCTCACCCATGATTTACTCCAAAACAATGACTGATTTGACCTCATGCCTACCTGCCTGTACCCACCCACATTTGCCCCCACATTTTCCTTATATAGACCTGGGAGTGTTTTCAGCACTTTGGAGACAGGCTTTGACACTCTTGTCTGATGTCTTTCTGGTGCTGGCCTCACTGAAATAAATTCCTCTCTCATTTGACCACCACTCTTTTCTCCGCCTTTGGATTTTGTCAGAGGCAAGTGGCCAAACCTGGTCTGTTTGGGACCTCTGGAGCCAGGCCCCCCCGTGGGCCAGTTACAAAAACAATTCAATTTTCTGAGAACTCAACCTCCTAAAAAGTGCTTTAGAATGGTAAAAGCCCAAGTCAAAGCCTCGCTCTATAATTGGACACATGACTGAACACAAGCAAATGTGTCTTCAACCCTGGGACTTTCCAAAACTATCAGGAACAGATGCTAGTTGGTGGAATATAAAGTGCATCTCTCAAAGGACATTTTTGCAACCACAGAGGGAAATCTGCCTGAGAGAGACCAGTATAGTTCAAGGAAGAGCGTAGAAGTAGAGAAATCAGGTCTTGATGACTTCTTCTGAGTGATTATATTCACCCAGAATTATAGGTACTCTGCCTAGATTTTTTTTTTTTTGATTTCATGATTCCATTAATCTCTTTTTCTCTGAGCCAATTTCAATTATATTTTAGTCATTTGTAACAGGATTTCTGGCTCACAGTCCAAAATGCTTACCTCATCTGACCATTTTGGGTTTTTGTCATGCTACATGCAAAGCCAAATTAAGTTAAAAAATATTTAGATGAGCCTCGAATCAGAATACTTGGAATCCATTTTGTGATTCACATGTGTAATGGCACCAGATTTCAACAACTTAATGCACTCCTCCCTTTGGGCTGTGTATTTGACCTGGACACCCTATACTCTGGTCATTCCTTCCTTGGGCATTACTAATTAGTTTCCACCGGATTTCTTTTTATTATTCCTAGCTAACTACCTTTTTCTTTGTCCATACTGTCTCTTTCAAAACAAGAATGGTTAAGGTTAACTAATTATATTCATACAAATCTTGACTCCTCAATGACCTTAATTAGTTTTCAGGGATTAGTTTGCTTACTATTTCAGATGTCCAATCACATGAATGCTATGTGAATCTTTTCAAAATTTAAGAATGTGAAAGTCATCCTACTTCTCTTATCTCCAGTTTATCTTTTTTGACTATAAATAAAAAGCTATGGACTTTGCAGTTGGGTAACAGTAGGCTAAAACTTTAGAATCTCCAGAAGGGTTTTTTTGGTGTGTGTGTGTGTGTGTGTGTGTGTGTGTGTGTGTGTGTTTTCCTCGTAGGCTCTGCACTTGGCATGGAGCCCAACATTGCGCTTGAATTCATGACCCTGAGATCAAGACCTGAGCTGAGATCAAGTTGGATACCCAACTGACTGAGCTACCCAAGCACCACTCTAGAAGGATTCCTAAACTTTAGTTCCCCTATCTGTAATATGGGAATAATTAAGATACCTTAGATTACCTCCTTTGGGGGGCATGAAGATAAAAACACATACATAATCAATGATACCATAGAAAAGAGGGGCCTGTTAATGAAATTGCAAGTGATACTCCATAGGATTCATCAGTAACTACTCAACAGAAAGCCAAGGAGAGGTAAAAAACAAACAAACAAAAAAACAGCAACTGAGGAGAAAAAAAATGATGACACCTTACCAAGATAATTACAGAACATTCCCTCTGTGCAAAGTAGTTTAAATAATTCACAAACCATTCACAAAACAGAGGGTTCCTATTTTGTCCAACATGAGAATATTCACAGCTAAGACATGAGGAAGAAGATAACATAAAGTAGACAGCAGAACCAAAGACCAAAATCTTTACACCTCTTTAGTCACCATAAGTTGGAAAATGTGGAATTTGGGGAGTCTGTGGAAGTTCAATTATCAGTATGTCATTTATACTTCCTATTTTAGTTCATTTGAGCTGCTGTAAGAAAATATATACTGGGTTGTTTATAAGCAGCAAACATTTATTTCTAACCATTCTGGAGTCTGGGAAGTCCAAGATCAAGGCATCAGCAGATAAAGCATTTGGTGAGGCCCTAATTCAGAAATAGACTGCCATCTTTGAGCTGTGTCCTCACATAGCAGAAGGGATGATGGGGATTTCTGGGGTCTCTTTTCATAAGGGCACAAATCCCATTCATGAGGGCTCTGCTCTTGTGACTGGATCACTTCCAAATACCATTAAACTGGAAGCTAGGTTTCAGTATATGAATTTGGTGGGGTGGTGGTGGACACAAACATTTAGTCTATAGCACTTACTTTATGGTTGCTGTATATTTTCACTTATTTATACTTCTATTCTGATTATCTTAGGTAAGGACAAGAGAGTTTTGCTAAGCCATACCTATCCCATATTTCAAATAGACCTGGTATATTGAGATGGGTGAATGAAAATGAATTATAAAGAATTCTTTGGTTGCAAGTAATAGAAACTAATTTGAGCTAACTGAAGCAACACAAGGATTTACTGGAGGGTAAACAGATTGAACAACAGGTTCCCAAAACATCAAAACCAGGGAAGCTCTTGTGATTTAAATGGCAATGTTATCAGGCCACCACCCTCCGAATAAATCTCTTGCAAGTGTTTTCTTTCCTTGAGACACTCTGCTCAAGAATCAAATTCCAAATTGAGTCTAGCTCACTTAACTTTAAACATATGACAAACCCTTTGCCAGGAAAACAGGGGTGCTTTGGTTCATCATACCAAGACTATATCCAGGGTGAAAAAGTTTGGGCATGGATGATAAATAGGCAAAGAGAAAAAGAAAAAGAAAAAGCTGACTACAGCCATAAAGGTATTAAGTCATGTACTTGGAAAATTCAGATAATATGATCCTAGTACTATATTTTTAATTTTTACATGAAATAATTATAGCTTCTCAGTTTGATTTTACTATTTCCATAGATACACATATATATTTAGGAAAAAGAAGTATTCAAACAGCGATATTGATGTATTCATTTTGTTTTTGTTTTTTTAAGTAAACCCTATGTGAAACGGGGAGCTCGAACTCATGACCCTGAGATCAAGAGTAGCATGCTCTAATAACTGAGCCAACCAGGCGTCACTTCATGAATTCATTTGTAAAATAAAAAAGTCGCTTACTCTCAAAAAAAGATTCATAACTTTTAATAATAATAAAAAAGCAAGCTTCACTCCCCCTGAGTTTTAGTTTCTTTGTTTGTGAAATGAAAGATTATGAATAGATAATCTCCAACTCCTACAACCTTTAAATCCCTGAAGAGGATGACCCACTACAAGCCAGCCTCAAAGTGAAATATATTTTTCAGAGATGTTTAAGAACTAAAATTCATCCTTTGATACTTTGGCTTTGATCCAGAGTAGCTGGGCTAAGAGAAGGAAGTCTCAGCGTGAAATGTCCTTGAAATAATGACTAAACCCCTGATGTCTACCTAGGATCTGTATCACTTTAGTAGCCTGCCACCGTTCATAAGAGCAAAATTGCGGACTTTCTGGAGTTAAGTACAGTTAGATACCTTGAAATTAGTGAGTATAAACACAATTGATATCTGATTTTAGCTGCTGTATTTCTCCTCTTACTAGAAATTCTCAGTCCTTACTTCAGAGTATGAATGCAAAATATGGATCTGATAGACATCCTCAAAATTAAAATATAGACATTAACAAGAGATAGCCTCTTATATTGCCCAGTGGGTATTAAACAAGCAAGCATTTTTTTGGTGGGAACGTTTCCTCGTACTTGTTTGCATGATGTCAGATCCTCTAAGTGAAACCATTTAATGCAGGATAATTATGGTTTGGAAAACATATTTTAGTAGAGCATGTCCTTGATTTTTACTGTTCCAACCCTTGCAAGGAAGCCAAAATTTCCAGCTAAACTACAAGACAAAGAAACAGATTTTTTAAGAAAATGATAGAAATATATTTTGTGATCAACTTTTACATAATATTTTGTTGGCAATATTGGTGGCATTCTTACTAGAAGTCTAATACCAGTTTCTTTGGCCTGTGTGCTTTGAAGTTTATAGAATTTCAATAGCATAGTAAGGACTGCAGAGACGAAAAGAGTGAGGGAGGAGGAGGGAAAATGGCAGGTGACAAGAATGAGGAAAAAATACAAACATCACTTTAAAGTCAATGACTGGGGTGCCTGGCTGGCTCAGTTGGATGATCATGTGACTCTTGATCCTGGGGTCATGAGGTTTGAGCCCCATGTTAGATGTAGAGATGACTTAAGAAATAAATAAGTAAATAAATAAGATTTAAAAATATAATTCACTAAGTTTATTGAACTCTGTTCTCTCCATTCAGTCAAAGCAAAGGATCACTTTTTTAAAAAGATTTTTTTATTTTTTATTTTATTTTTTTATGAGAGAGAGAGAGAGAGAGAGAAAAGAGCACAAGCACTGGAGGGGCAGAGACAGAGAGAGAGAGAGAGAAGCAGACTCCCTGCTGAGTGTGGAGTCTCACCCAGGACTTGATCCCAGGACCCTGAGATCATGATCTGAAATCAAGAGTTGGATGCTTAACCAACTGAGCCACCCAGGCACTCCAAAGCAAAGGAATCCATTTTTAAATAAACTATTTACAGTATGTGATGAAAGAATCTAAAATGTGTTAAACCAAATAACTGATGACTAAATCCTATCAAATCAGCTTAGAAACATTGTCATCATTATGCATTTATTAGTGAGTAGGTTCAATTTAACACTGTGTTAATGCAGCATTAGTCAATTCTTTCTTACATGTGGAATCTATTTACTATACTTTTATTTTCCTCTATTTGTTTAATTATTTTTTGTTATTATAAGAATACCATAACTACCTTTTCTTAACTTTAAGAAAATAGAATGGAAAATAAATTGAAGTCCTTCATTATATTATTTATTAATAATATATTAGTTCACTTCCCTCAGACTTGTCCTCATCATATATGTATGTATGTATATACATATATATATATATATCATAATTAAAAATGTGAAATTTTTGGAATACTACTCTCTCACTGAATACTATGAATAAATATTTTCACATCATAAGAATATAAATAATAGCCATAATATTTGGTGGCAAGGTAATATGCTGTCATTAATCAGATCTCCCCAAATTTATTCAGCTGCCACCCATCTTGAACTTTAAACCCAATTTCCATTTTCTTTGAATAAGAATGAATATTGTAAAGAAAATTACAATAGTATATTTTCCCCATAATTCCAAAGGATGCATATAACAATCTTGGATTCACTTGGTAAAGAATATGAATATATCTATATTTCTGGTTTTACACTAGCAAGTTGCTTTCTGCAAAGGCTCTCTGATTATAGCCCCACCAATAATATGGAACTCCCTCTTCCTTTGACAAGCTAGTTAATGAAAAAATTGATAGTTCATCGTTATTTTAATCATCATTGTTTTGAATATTTCTAAGAAATCCTTTGCTCCCCATATTTTCACTATTTGTTACTGATTGCTATCTATCTTGTGAATGACGTTTTATTACGTTTCCTTGTTTATATAACGAATACCTTTGCTAATTTGGGAGCACTGAAAGATCTCTGAGGTAAACAATTGTTCCAAATCATTATTTGACTATCTCAGTGACATTATCAGTCTCCATAAAAATGTGTATAGATTTCTCTTGTTCTAAAAACACAGAGTGGGATATAAATAATAATTCCATTTCAGTTTCAGTCGCTGGGAATTAATGATTATATACACAAATACAAACCACACCAGTGAGTATAGTTCTTTACATTTGGTCTCACATTTTAATTTGTTTCAAATAAAGCAAGCTTCACCCAAAACGGACACGAGATAGGCAGAAAAGTATACATGTGCTGTTTTATCCAACTTGAAGGTGGGTAGAAAGAAACACTGGTCAGTCAATGGTAAAGAATCTTTAATAGGAAATCAACCCCTGATTTTTTGACAACGAGGAGGGCTTGAGCTCCCCTTTAAGAGACCTGTAAGTATGCTGTTTTAACTATGGGGTGCTGATTGCATTCTGGCTTAGTTCAGAGAAGGGTGTGTTGGGTGGCAAGATAATCTGAAAGAGAAATGAAGCATTTAGTCATCACTCGCTCTAAGTTGTTATTTTATTAGCATAACACGCAACAGCTTGTTTCACTAATATGTTTTTAATGGTGTCATACAGGTTCCGCTGGTGTGTCATTCTGCACCCAAAAGGTACAGAGCATTTTATGTTCCTAAAGGTGAAGCATGAATAAAGATTTAGTTGGAAAGTAATTTCTGGTATGCAGGGTGTGGCCCTGAGCTGATCCCATACCCTGAAAGTTCTAGCTCATCCCCCTCCATTAAGCATATGAGGAAAATCCATTTATGCACTTTCATTTATGCATTGTCTTGCTTCATTTAATATAATGACTTTACTGTTTTGTGCTGCTCAGGAATCACACTAGCTACTTTATCCATTCAGATACCCAGACACAAATATTCTCAATAAAATTTCCTAGAAAAGTTACAGGAGTTCTGTGGGGATTTTTATGTTAGAAATCACTGCTTAATGTTCTTCCTTTCTAATAAAATAAAGCTACATGATTTAAAAAGTCTAAACAAATTCTGACCTAATATAGAACTTAATGAAAAAACATGTCTAGAAACATTCCTAACAAGATTTTCTGAAGTCTAATCCCATAATGTCTTATAAGCAAGTTTTCATTGAGATTTAACTAACCTACACAAATTCACACCTAATGTTGTATTTAGTAATTGCAAAACGTTTCCATTTTTATATGAAGAACTTTTAAATATTTTTATTCAATTCATGGAAAATATAAATCATTTTTAAAGCATGAGAATTACACCTTCCTCTATTTTACCTTCTCCAGACCCCTTTTTTTCTCTCCTTATTTTATTTTATCGTTGTGTGTATGGTTCACGTCCACAATAACAGATGTGGACCCCAGTTCCTTTAAATATTATTCTCCCAACCCTTAGGTCTTGTCCAACTCATGCTAATCAAATGACCTTGTTTTTCTTTTCTGCTTTTCAAAAATTAAGCAGATTTAAACAATGGGCTAATTAGCCACCATAAACTGCTAGCTTTTTATTTATAAGTATTAGAAGGATAAGAAAATAAACCATCCAAGTGATTTGACTTGAGTCTTCCAAATTTCCTGGAAACTAGCATCACTCTTTGAATGTAAAACTTCCACTATTTACTCAAATAGTTTCACAATCAAAAGCCTACTTTTAAAATGCATATACCTTTAAACTGGATGAATTTTTAAGGCATCAAGATAATAGTTTATCAGAAACTAACACTGAGGAATACATTTTTAAGTAGATTTATTGAGCATTTTATATAACAAGTAAACCTCTCACTGTTAATCAGTATTAAAGTCATCCAATTTTTCCTAGGAGAAAGTTTCTGGATACCAGGTCTCTTCCTTTTCTTCTCATTGATGACTCTCTATACTATTTTGTTATAATCTGGCAAATATCAGAACACCCATGATTCTTGTTTGGTATATTTAACAATGAATAACCTCAGTGCCTGCTTTGCAGAGCTTGTCTAGAAGAAAGGGCATACAGGTAATCAAATAATTTCAGTGACATTTTATTAAATACTGAGATGCATACGATACTATGGAAAAAGCATGTAGAAGTCTTTCAGGAATATAGGAAACTTAGTGAAGAGTAAGGTTGGGCAAGAATGGGAGCAGTGGGGAAGCCAGCTGCAGACTGTAAGTAATTTCAGATGGAGGCAGAAATAAAGCTATAATCACATGAATATGATGCATAATTAGAGGTAATCCAGTAATGCTGAAATGTAAAAATTGGACAGAGCTACTTAGAGTGTGTGAAGCCAAATTCAAGGGCTAAATCACAGAGGTCTTACACATCATTATGTCAGCATGGCCAAGTTCTAGTGATAGTTACCAAGCAAAGGAACATGGTCCTATTTACATTTTAGAAACAACTCTCTGGGATGGTGGCAGAAGGTAATTTGGGAAGGTGTTTGGAGGGCAAAGAACAGAGGCTGGGAAACTAGAAATGTGAAATGATCCACACGAAAAAAAGCAGAGGCCTGAATTATACAAATGATATTGGGGAAAGAAAATGAAAGGACAGATTTATAAAATATATGTAAAGTATAATTCAAGAACTTAATAGCCCATTGAGTGGCTACAGATGAGAGAGTTGGAAGAATCCTGGGTGATTGCCAAGTTCTTATTTTTACAGAAAATTGGATGGTGAAAACATCATCCGAAACAGGGCATGCTGAACTTGGAGTGACATGGTGCATGTAAGGTGTCCTAGGAACTATGAATACATACACATTAGGCAGTAGACTTCGTGAATCTGGATCTCAGGGTTCCTCAGTATTAATATCTGTTTCTTTCCTCCACTGCACAGAATTAGAAGCCTTTTTCTGAGCTGATTCTTGTTACCATTTTCCTGGTTGCCCTTCTTATGGTTTTGCAGTTGCCCTATAAAATCTATGAGGATAGAAACAGTGTCTTATTCATGTTTCTTCCAACAATTAGCACAGCTTTGTGTTCTTTTTGGCGCTCAAAAAAAAAAAAAATTAAGTTACTCCTTTCATTTGCTAGCCATTGAGGTTACAAAAATGAAAAGCAGGCACAATCCCTGCCCTCAAATATCACATAGCATTACTGAACAAACAAGTAAACATGTAATTACTACTCTTGATACCTGTAATATTGGAGGGGCTACAAAGGCAAGGAAGAATTAGCCACTGAGTTGACTTTGCAGAAGGTAGGTGCAGGTGGGGATTTTTGAGTTGAATTTACTATGCAAGGCAGTATAGGTCTGCTGCCTCAAGTTGCCACATTTACTACAAAATGTAAAGCCTGAGTGACTTAGTTACCTCATTCCTCCATACCACATAACAGCTCAAAAAAGACAGAAGCTCATTTTTGTCTCCCAAACAAACACATTAACAGCTGTAGCTGACACTCTGGTTCACGTCCACAATAACAGATGTGGACCCCAGTTCCTTTAAATATTGTTCTCCCAACTGTTAGGTCTTGTCCAACTCATGATAATCAAAGCACACTCACTAGAACCATGTCTCCTGGAGGGGGAAGATAGAAAGTAGAAGCAGACAATATTTTTTTTGGAAGACGTTACTCTAAAATGGTCCACTTAACTTCTATTGATAGTCTTTTGCAGAAATTTATTCTCAAGACCAAAATAAGATAAAAGAGAGCCAGAGAAACAGGTTTCTAACTGGGCTTCTATGTGTCATGCAAGTTCATAGGAGTTTTATTATCACCAGGAATGAAGGAAGAATCAATAATGGAGAGTTATATTACCTTCTCTGTCATAATCACTTAGTTCCATTATTATCACACCTGACAGAGCTATTATTACCAGAAATTATGTCACATCTATGATCTCAAATTGCTCATCCTATTCTCTGGCCTAGTAATTTTATTCTTTCAGTTCATGTGCTCTGGCACTGCCCACTCCAGTCCTGCAGATTACTCATGACCTTGAATTCACTATCTTTTTTTTCACCATCAGCCCTTCCTCTTTTTCTTGTCCAGTTTAGAATTCTATGATCTATTAATATAATCACAACACTGAAGACAATCTTAGCACTCTTGTCTTCTTCTAATTGTATCACAATTATGTAACAAAAATCCCACTGGGCCTGAACCCAATTACTCACCTCCTCTGGGCCTACATCGTGGCTTTTAAATGTTTCCAGAGAAAAATTAAGAAACTGAAATGATTGACCTCACTTTAGTTACCACAGATGTCATGCATGCAAAAAGTACCTGCCAGAGGGAGAACAAGCTATAGTCGCTTCATAAGCTTTTATATTCCTATGCTTCAAGATGAGTAAGTTATACTTCTCCCCTCAAACCTCTCGCCCCATCAAGGGTCCCACCATGAACAATTTCAAGAGCTTCACTTAGAATAAAAATGACGTTCTCCAACCTTGAAGTCTTCCTTTCCTCACCCAACCTTGTCGCTGATGACCTCATACTTCAAATATGAATTCCTTCATCTTTTGGAAACCAAACCTGCAAGTCAAACTACACCTGCAAAGGTTTTCCAAAGAGAAAATGTCCCTCCATCTATTAAAGGGAAGTCCAGACCACGCATTTTTACTCTAGACTCCATCTCCCGCAAACTTCTCAAAAGATATGGTCAAACATTTCCCAGAGTTTTCAGATTCATCCTTTCCAATGGCATATTACCATCAACATACTCTATTTGCTCTAGTACTTACCATAAGTCTTCCTTCCCATCGAGGTCATCCTCCAGGTACTACTCAATTCTTTGGCTCTCATTTCTAAAAAAAAACTCTTAAAAATTGTTTATACATCTTGACTCCATTTCACTGATTCTTATTTGTTCTTTAACACAATGCAATGCAGCTTCAGTCTCTACAACTCCATAGGTGTCACAATCTCCAGTGACTTGCATACCATATGGCAAAATTCAAGTGACATTATTTGGTCATCATCATACTTGACTCTCAGAGTGACAGGTAATGGTTTGATTTTTTGCTCCTTTTTGAAATTCTCTTGTCTCTCATATCATGCTCTTTGGGTTTGCCTCCAATTTCCCAGGATGCTTATTTGCTGGCTAGATCTCCTTTTCTCAAATTACACATACCACGATTCATCAAAGTGCAGTCTTGACCTCCTAGCATGTCTACTTACATTCTTTACCTGTGAGATGACTCTGTTCCCATAGATTTAAATAATATTTACATGCTAGTAACTTAGAATTTTACTTTGCTAATGATTTGACTCCAAAGATCCAAATTTTTATAACTAACTGACCCTTTGATATTTTTAGTGGAATATCTTAAGGGAAACTCAAAGTTAAATTATCCAAAATATAACCCTTGATTAGGCCTCAATCTGATTCCTCCCTATTCTCCCTCATCTTAGTAAATGGTGTTAGATATAGTCCCCTACTTACAATGTCTCCGAACTGAGTTATTTTTTCTTTCTTTTTTCTTTTTTTTGCCAATATTCACCTTCTCCCTTACTTCCCAGCATAAGGAGTTTTAGCATCTACCTTTGTAATATACTTTGTATCTATACATTCTATTTTTGCTGACTCTAGCTTAGTTCCTGCCATTTCCATCCCTTGTTTAGACTACATTTAATTACATTCAAACTGATATTGTATTTCTATGTCATTTTCTCTTCTCATTCATTCCCTATACAGAAATTAGAATATCCCTTGATACATAAATCAGATCATACTATCTCTAGGAACATTTAGTGACTTCCATCTACACTTGGAATAAAGAGTAAAGTCCTTATTATAACTTCCAAGATTGTGTGATCTGTCTCATCCCATGTCATTCCCTCTCAATTACTGCACCAAGACACACTAGCTTGCCCTTAGTTCCTAGCACCAGGTAGAGCCCCTCCTGCATCAGGGCTCATGGGTTGCAGTTTGCTCTACATTTCTGTTTGCCTGGAGGGTTTGCCCCTAAATTCTGCATGACTACCTTTCTCTTGTCATATAGTTACAAGTTCAATTAATAGTGAGCTCTTCCTTGACCATTATATTAAATATAGGCCCTCAGATGCTCACAGATATTTTCTATTGCAGAATTCAGTGACTTTCTATTTTAGCATCATATTAAACTATATGATTATCTGATTATTTTTTTTCTCTATTTTTTGTTTGTGGGTCTCCCACACTAGAATGTAAGCACTATGATTCTGGTGTTTGTTTGTTTGTTTGTTTGTTTTTCTAACTTGTGTTCTCAATTTAGTTCTATATTGATAGTCCCAGAGTGAGTTTTCAGTATTTGTTGACTAATTGAATGAATACATTTTTACAAGTAAAAGTTCACCAACTGGAAAAGAGGGAACAAAATTTACATTGTAAAATAAGTGGATATCGATGGACCAGTAAATATCCCCAGAACTGCAAAGCAGTTTGGTATATGTCCACAGTGACGGTTGGGTGCAAAACAATGAAGGCCAAAAATTTAAATTAGAAACATTGTACATCATGCTAAATATTTGAAGTATTTTCTTCAAGTTAGTGACAATATTGGTTTTTATTTTTAGCTAGCTACTTTCAGCAGCAGTGTCAAAGGGGCAACTCACTGGCAAGAGGAAGAGCAGCTAAGATGTTATTACTGTGTTCCCAGTAAGCTAAGAAAGAATGAGAAACGGAACCATGGGAGGAGCATTTGGGCTACAGGGACTGTGACAAGTTAGATAACAGGTAATAAATAGAAGAGAACAGGATTCGGTGGCCCTTTGACATGGGAAGGGTGAGAGCAGAATTAAAAATGAATATCAGGTGTCTGATATTGGTGACTGGTGATGTCACTAACAGAATAGGGGATACAATAGGAGTAGATTTCACGGCAAGGTTTGGTGTATGTACATGTTCCTATTTTCAAAGTTAGCACAATCTGATTTATCTGGATGTCTAGAACAAGTGAACAAGCATGAACTGTGCACTGATCTTTCTTCAAACTTCAAATTACTATGCTCTCGGTCTTGTTTTGTGAGCTTTTTAAAGTGGCCAGAGAGGATTGTTGTGCACATTCTATGTCGAAGTGGAGATAGTCTTGGGTAAAAGTTGTAAAATGTATTCCTTGACCTTGCTTCTCTCATATTACGTGTTTTTTTCGTCAAAACCTTTTAAAAATTACAAGACATGAAGGAAGCTTAAATGCATATAACTAAGTGAAAGAAGCTAATTTGAAAAGTTTTATGTTTTCAACTTTCTGGAAAAGATAAAAATAGGGAGACAGTAAAAAGATCAGTTGTTGCCAAGAATTTGAGAGAAGAGAGCAATGAGTAGGCAGAGCATGGAGGATTTTTAGGGAAGTTAAACTATTCTTATGATACTATAATGGTAGATACGTACCATCATGTATTTGCCAATCTCATAGAATGTACAACACCAAGAGTGAACCCTAGTGTGAACTTTAGGTTTTGATTGATAACCATGTATCAGTGTAGATTCATCAGTTGTAACAAATGTATTATTTTGGCAAGGAATGTTGATGGGAAATGTTGCGTGTACTGGGAGAACTAGGGATATACATGAACTTTCTGTACTTTCTGTTTAATTTTGTTGTGAACTCAAAACTTCTCTGAAAATAATTATTAATTAAAACATTAATGTTGAGGCCTACTCAAGCTTTATTTGGATTATGTATTTCTTAGAAGTTACTGATACTGTACTAAAAAGTGAAGGGGTTGGTAAAACACTCAGCAACATAAAAATCCTTTTTTTTTTAGGTACCTCTTAGTTCTTTACATCTTGGGTAAAGGTATAACCACCAAGGAGGTGGAAGGAAAGGTACTATAAATTGATGTGGAGTCTAATTTCCAATGTGTAACTCCTATAATACTAGTCACAACATAATACTACCTAAACTTAAGTAGCCTCAAATACAGGGTTTGATCCTACCTTATGCTTAAAACCAAGCTCTAAGAACTTACCCCTTCCCTGATATGGAAGTTCCCTGACATGGGCCTCTGGGTCACCTATGGGTACACGTTGGCAGCATTAAGTCACTAAGTCACCGTTTAATAATCTTCCTAAATTACTTTTGGTTATGGCTTTATACTCAATTATACAAGTTAAGTGAAGCAATTATAACTCTATGAGAGAGTTAACCAAGTTCACTAGGGCTTCACACCAACTAAATTAATTATTTCTTTATATAATCCCTTGGAGAATTTAATTTTATTTAATTTACTAAAGCCCTGATGTCTCCTGGGTGTTATTTGAGAGAAGAACTTTTCTGAGAAAGAGAAAGGAACCTTAAATCATAAGAACCCAATAGAGAAAACTATATTTTTCACTTTCATGTCTTTCAGTTACAAAGCTATTTCTGGGTTCTCCTTAAAATCACGTACTAACACATGTTCACTCATATGAGTACAAAGAATCAGTTTAAATAGAAAATCGGTAGGGATGCCTGGGTGGCTCAGTTGGTTAAGCAGCTGCCTTCGGCTCGGGTCATGATCCCAGTGTCCTGGGATCGAGTCCCATGTCGGGCTCCTTGCTCGGCAGGGAGCCTGCTTCTCCCTCTGCCTCTGCCTGCCACTCTGTCTGCCTGTGCTTGCTCGCTCTCTCTCCCTCTCTCTTTGACAAATAAATAAATAGAATCTTTAAAAAAAAAAAAAAAGAAAATCGGTAAATCTGCAGTTGCTTTTCAAAATCAGAAATTAAAGAATGTGTGATGTTTTCTCTCTCTCTCTCCTTTTTTTTTAGTTTTTTTTACTTATTTGAAAGAGAGAGATAGAGGCAGAAGGAGTGGGAGAGAGGGAATCCTCAAGCAGACTCCCCACTGACTGCAGAGCCTCACTCAATCCCAGAGATCATGAGATCCCAGAGATCTCAATCCCTGAGATCCTGACTTGAGCCGAAACAAGAGCAAAACTCAACCGACTGCACCATCTGGGTGGCCCAGAAGTTGTGATATTTTCAAAGGACACGGTTGGGGGTGGTTGAGGCAGGGGTTTAGAAGATGCTTATTATTAACATCTTACATTAGTAGATTCATTTATTATCATTAATGAGCCCATATTGATACATTATTATTAATGTAAAGATCATACTTTCATACTTTCTACAAATTTCCTTAGTTTTTAACCTGATGTCCTTTTTTATCCCAGGATCCCATCTAGGATACCACATACATTTTAGTAGTGACATCTAATTAGTCTCCTCGTGGCTGAGGGAATTTCTCAGGCTTTCCTTTTTTTTTTTTTTTTTAATGGCCTTGACAATCTTGAAGATTATTAATCAGAAACTTTATAGAATGTTCCCTCTTTGGCATTTCCCTGATGTTTTCCTCATGATTAGGCTGGGGTTATGAGTTTGGGGAGGAAGACCACAGAGGTTAAGCACCATTCTCATCATATCATTCAATACATTTTTAAGACTCATCCGAGTTGAAAATGTGTTTCAACTAAACACATAGTTCAACTAAACTAAAATTCTCTAGTTCATGTGTTTTTTATCTTTTATTATATTTTTATATAGATACCCCAAAATGTATTTAGTTATTCTACCATTGATGGATAGTAAGGTTACTTCTAAAAATTTCAAAATTGTAGATAATGCTTCAATGTCCCTTTGTGTACATGTGTGAGAGCCCTCCAACGAACATATGTAAAAACAGAACTAGCTGGATCATAGAGTATGTGCACTTTTATCTTTGCCACTTTTTCCTTCCAGAGTGGTTGTATACACTTAAGCTTTATAAAAATGATAGTTTAGGAATGCCTGGGTGGCTCAGTTGGTTAAGCGGCTGCCTTCAGTTCAGGTCATGATCCCAGTGTCCTGGGATCGAGTCCCACATCGGGCTCCTTGCTCGGCAGGGAGCCTGCTTCTCCCTCTGCCTCTGTCTGCTTGTGCTCACTCTCTCTCTCTCTCTGCCTCTCTCTAACAAATAAATAAATAAAAATCTTAAAAAAAAATGCTAGTTTATAAGGATATACTCTGTTATCCATACTTGTCATGATCCAGTTTGCAAAGTTCTGAAATTACTGACACATTGAGGGATGTATCTACCTAGGATTGGAATTCCAGGCTATGGGAAATAATTATCTCCAAATTTAGTAGGTATTATTAGATTTTTCCTATAATGCTTATAAAATGCACTCTCCTGTCTTCATTTTATGAGCATTTCTATTGTTATGTATCCTCACCAGTACTTGGTATTTTCAGACTTTTAACTTACACGAACTGGTAGATAAGTACCTAGTAAGATGTATCGCCTCATGGTTTTAATTTTTATTTCCCTGGTTGCTAATGAGGTTTAATATAGTTTTAGGTATTTGTGGCTCATTCATTTTTCAACATTGGGGGGATCTTCATTTCATACAATAGTACATTTATATTATCTGTTGAAGAAAATGGTTCACAATCTCCAGGAAGAAAAACTGAAAGACGATGAAATTCCTGAAGGCCTCCTCAATTTTTTATAAAATTATGAAGAAAATTTCTATAACTCTGTTATGTAAAATAGTTCCAACTGCACTCTGTTATCACTTATTGAATAAAAACAATTCATGTGAAAGAAGTGTAATTTAATCTGCCTTAAATAATCTTACTTCTGTTGTTTTGAAATATATACTCCCAGAGAAGCTTTCCCAAGCTGACACCACAAACTAGAAATGTGAAGAGGGCTCCTACATAGCTTTTACCAAAACCAAAATATTATAACACAAATGAATGTATTTATAACATACAAAGTTGATACTGAATTTTGTATATTGCTATGGGAACAAGTAATGAATGTACTTATTAACATCTATTCCAATTTTACTGGTTCTTACCCATATGTTCTTTTTTTTTTTTTAAGATTTTTTATTTATTTGACAGAGAGATCACAAATAGGCAGAGAGGCAGGCAGGGGGAGGGGGGAAGCAGGCTCCCCGCTGAGCAGAGAGCCCCATGCGGGGCTCCATCTCAGGGTCCTGGAACCCCGACCTGAGCCGAAGGCAGAGGCTTAACCCACTGAGCCACCCAGGCGTCCCCTACCCATATGTTCTTTATCTTAGGTATTTATTTATATTATGTTACAATTCTTAATTTTCAGCAGATTACTGGTTTATCTTTTATTCTTTCAATCTCACCTAGTTGTTTCAAATTACGACATAGCCAAAGGCAAGATAACAAGTCTAGACAGTATATACATGTTTTGTTATTCTGTGAGAAATACTAATTATAACTTAAGTAAAGAAATCTTTTTAAGAGTAGACATAAAGAGAAATAATCTATAGCTTTTAAAATAGTATTTTTGTTTTAGTCCATTATTTCTTATAAAACAAAAACATGTTATGTAAAAGAATGATAATCGCTGACATATTTAATCAGTCCACCTCCTTCAGTTCTAGTTAGTTCAGAGCCTGTGTCCTAAGTAAGACAAATGTTTAAGTTTCATGTGTGTACTAAGGAGGGGAAACCAAAGGTTACAGCAATTTCAATTTGATTTAATGTAAAGTAAACACAATGAAGGTATTCAACTGGCATGGAGAAAAAAAATTTTTTTGAGAAAGTCAAACATTATAGCTCATTAGAGCTTTTAGGGCTTTTTTTTTCTTTCTTGGTGTTATTTCTTAAAAATAACTGACTACATAATGCCTTGCATGGAAACCAATATTCACATTTCTACCAGTGGTTTTCCAGGCATTTTTCTGTAGGGGATTTTTCTTCTATTTTGTATGTCACAATGTAGGCACTGAATCATTATTCTCAGCCTCAGCAGATCTGCTTGTCCTGTAGTCATCCTGCTTCTACGTCACCCACTGAATCTTCTTTTTGACTTCATACCACTCCGTACTCCAACTGTGTGGTTTTGAATCATAATGCTTTTGCATCAGGGTTTTTTATATTTCCAAAGTTCACACTTCAGTTTCTGTGTCTCTGACTGTCACATATACATTTTCAACAGACTGTGTAAGCTGTGAATTGCTGCTACACTCCTTAAAAAGGAAGGTTTGTCTCTCATGCTTCGCTTCAATAATATAAGAGATTGTGAGGATCACCCAAGATTTCTCCTGGAAGATGATCAGTCTGGGTTTGAACGTTACCTGGAATGTACTCCTCCACCCTGCATCATTGTTTGTTACTTCCTGCTTCAGACAGCCACCTATTACCCTGGACTATTCCTAAGTGGAATTTTGCAGTTTATATTCTGCTCATTTACATGTGGTTTGTACCAAAGTAAAGAATGTCTTAAAAGCGTAAACATATAAACACAAAATTATCACACAAAGAATGGAGAAACTATACCTATACATTAAAAGTATATTAGGTAATAAATTATATTCAAAGCTTATTAAATCCCCATAACTTATCTATTAATAAATACTTTCTTAAAAGGAATACTTATAAAGAACATTAATGCTGCTGACTATTAGTGCCAATAAGAGCTTGCTCAGATGCGATTTATAAAATAAGAAGTTCTGCAATTGCAAAGTCTGCAGTAGAGGATGTCAGAATACATTAAAGATAAAACTACAGCATACTCTTTCATATATAATGCATTCCTGGAAAGAGCTACAAGTCAAATATTTAAAAGTTTCCATAGACTTACATTTGAAAGATTGCATTTTCATTTAGTGAAATCTAAAGAATGCCAGTGAATTTATTGTACCAGTCACCATTTCCGGGTGTAATTTTTGTAAAGTTGAGTAGGGCAAATTTTACCACTGTGGGAAACTGGGTGAAGAAAGCACTGGATTTCTCTACTATGTCCTGCAACTGTGTATGAACATAAAATCATCTCAAAATACATGCACACACCAGTGGCTCAGTCCATTGAGAATCTGCTTTGGGTCAGGTCGTGATCCCAGGGTCCCATGGAGTCCTGCATCAGGCTTCTGGCTCAGCACAGTCTGTTTCTCCCTCTGCCCCTCCCCCAACTCATGCTTGCCCCTCACCCTCTCTCTCTTGCCCCTCTCTCTCAAAAATAAAGCCTTTTAAAGAATTATCTCAAAATACAAATCCATTAACTCTACCTCCTTCTTTAGACAATTTTAATTACGTACCTCTAGTATTTCGTGTCTATTCTTTTCCTCTTCAGTACTTTACTCAAGTTTGATAAGTTGACTGGTTTAAGTCAAATTGGAATATAATTGTTGGTCAAAGGTTTGCTCTTTTTAAAATACCTAATTATCTCCACTTTATCTCGTTATATTCATTTAGTGAGACACTGCTTTTATTACTAGTGATACCACTTTTATTTTTCTATATTCCATTCATTTTGTAAAAACTCAAGAGAAAGCACTGAAAAATTAAAAGATTTAAATCATTATGAACAAAGGCAAACGTTCTGATAGAGATGATGATACTGTAAAAAGTTCTTGGTCTACAGAGGGTCATCAGAAAGTCGCTTGAAATGGGACGAATTTGCTCACAGGAGTTTGAATTTGGCACACGAAAGGCAGTGTGAGGTGCCGCTGTGTGAGCAGCAAACAAGTGGGGTATCTGAAGCCATACACGAAAATGTAGGGTGGGGCACCTGGGTGGCTCAGTGGGTTAAAGCCTCTGCCTTCAGCTCAGGTCGTGATCTCAGGGTTCTGGGATCGAGCCCCGCATCGGGCTCTCTGCTCAGCGGGAAGCCTGCTTCCTTCTCTCTCTCTGCTTCCTTCTCTCTCTCTGCCTGCTTCTCTGCCTACTTGTGATCTCTATCAAGTAAATTAAAAAAATAAAATTAAAAAAATATATTAAAACAAAAAAGAAAAGGTAGGGTAAATATTGCAGAATGGCGTGAAACTCGCAAAATCTTAGTTGTATAAAAGAAACTCCTAATCTAAGAGTTTTTTAAAATAAGGATAAATCATTCTAAAGTTTAGAGATTGAAGGAATTATAATGTCCCTATAACAAAATACAGACATTTAATTTTGACCAGATGCCTCTCCCATTTGCATCACCTGCTGCTCTCCTCAGACTGGCTTCCTGGGCTGCCTTAGCCCTCCTTGCTACTCCAGAAGAAAACACGTCTCACATAGAACTGTGCCTATGTAGTCACTATTTTCATCTTCTGGTACACAATTAAGAATGTGTCTTGGGGCACCTGGGTGGCTCAGTTGGTTAAGCGTCACACTCTTTATTTCAGCTCCTGTCAGGGTCTCAGGGCGGTGCTCAGCCGGGAGTCTGCGGGAGATTCTCTCCCTCTGCCCCTCCCCCCCCTTGCTCACTCTCTCCCCCTCTTTAAAATTAATAAATCAATCTTGTTAAAAGATGTGTTTCATTATTCCAGACTTGAGCTTCAAGATCACGAACTCTATTTCTTTTGAAAATTTTTCTGTCAGGCTTATTTTCTCTTTTGTTCATATCATGCATCTAACCCTCTCAACTGACTCTTTATCCTTAGCTGATGCCTGCTCAGAACTCCTTCATTGAAAAAAAAAAAAAGGGGGGGGGCACCTGGGTGGCTCAGTGGGTTAAGCCTCTGCCTTCAGCTCAGGTCATGATCTCAGGGTCCTGGGATCGAGTCCCACATCCGGCTCTCTGCTCAGCAGGGAGCCTGCTTCCTCCTCTCTCTCTGCCTGCCTCTCTGCCTACTTGTGATCTCTCTCTGTCAAATAAATAAATAATCTTAAAAAAAAAAAAAAGCAAACAAAAACCCTTCCCATGAATATATATCTTCTAAACATTGCCTTCTTTTGCTCCATAAAATTGAGATTCCTTAAGTACAAGGTAAAATTACCGGACTTATCTTTTTATAATGTTCATTCAGGCATTTAGATTTGTTTTCAGAAAAAACAACATGAATTTTTACATGATGATTAGAGCATTCTTTGGTTCATAAAATACCCTATTCTAAAACATTTAATAGGGAACTCAAATTCTGCTAGAGAAGAATAATTTTCATATACCCAAAAAACTAACAATAAGTAAATTTGGAAAAAGAAGTAAATATATTTAATATATTTTATTTTATTTATTAATTCTATTATGCATTTATTACTATATCTTATATATATATCTATAGTCATGGTAAATTGCAATGATTCAGACAAGGAATTTTCCTATAGAAAAAAATAACACCTGCCACCACCACTATTACTTCTCTCTTCCCTACTATGCCCAAAGGTGCTTTGGAGCAGCCCTGGGGCAGTTACGGCCTGTCTAAAGCCCTTGTTGAGGTTAATGACCTGCACACCTGTGTCAGCTCCTATCAAGCTCAGCTTACTCCCTGAACAGCTGAGAAATTTCTTAGGAATTAGTATTTATCTGAGCCCCTGAGGGCTGCTAGCCAGCGCTGAGTGAGGGAGCCTCTGCCAAGACAGATCTAGACAGAGAATGGGACAGCCATGTAAAGGGACCCTCCCCCACCACACACACACTTTTCCCTTATTTTTCAGACTTTATTTGACAATCTGTAAATTCTAAAAGGTAGAATCATTACGAATAATACTATTTACCTCATTATTTCTTAGAATTGCCAAAACCATTTTAGTTTTTTTAAAAAAATAACTATTTTAACTTTCAACATGATATCTGTGAAAATAAATTTTGTCAGATATCTATTTCTGTCTATACATGATGAAGAGGGGATAGTGTTAACTTATAAGCCTTTCAGGAATTTTTCTGAGACTTTCTTAAGCTCTTTTAGGCTTAAGCTCCATAGGTGCAGCCCTCAAGCAGTTGTCTTTGGAGATGGTTCAAATTTTTGCTAGTGAGCAATTCCAGTGACGTGGTCGTTGGCAATAGGACCGCTGATCTGCTGATCTCTGCACAATCTCTTATTTATCTCCCAATGGTTTCTGCTTCACACTTGCTTCTTTTTGAGCCCCAGCAGCCCTGAAGGAAAATATCCTGGTGGACAGCATGATATGAATCTACTCTGGTTGAACTCACAGAAGGTTTGGGCTTGTATCTCTTTGCCCTTTTCCAACACTTTACTGAAGCTTCTCTTCTTTATCATAATCTTCGGGTAGGCCCAGGGCCATTACAAAGATAACAGATAAGAGTTAGATACCAAGTCCTTCATCTTCCCAGGTGGCCCTTCAGGGGTCTCTCAGGAAACCACACTCACTCTAGTTTCAAAAGCCTGAAAATCTTCCCTTGAAGCTTTTAATTTTTTTTCCTGAAACATTTAAAGACAAGGCATAGATGGTATTTCCCTTCCCCCTCCAAAAATATCAGTCTGTAATATCTAAGAACAACAACATTTTCTTACATTTGGCAATGTAAAATAATCTAGTTAAGGAACTTGACATTGATGACATACTATTATCTAATACACTTCCTTCATCCAGGTTTTTGAGAGATGCTTCACGATACCATTTATAACATTTTCCTGATCTGGATCAAGTTTAGGCCCTCGCAGTCTTTGGTTGCCATGCTATTTTAGTCTCCTTTGATCTAGGATATTTCTCCAGCCTTTCCTCATCTTTCACAACCACTGTATCTCTCAAGCCCAGATCTACAGTTCTATAGGAGTAGAAACTTCTTTATTGCTTTCTTTATTCTTACTGCTGTTATTGATATCTCCTCCTCTACGTCAGCCATCAGGACTGGTAGAACTAGCGTCCCTCCCCCATGTGGACACACTAGCAAGACTATTAGAGATATCTTTCCCTTCTTCCCTTTCCACATCAAAATCAGTAACTGAACAAGGTGAGTGAGGGTGAAAGTTGCAGAGGGTGATGCTCTGTCTAGGGAAACACTGTGCAGCCCAGACTTAACCTACTCCTGGAGTATTTATTGAATAATCCTCTGGTCTGTGTGCTCTCATCAGATTATGCAACCCCATCATATATGTACACACTTTCTGTTTGCCTTGTGGTAAGAATTTATGGGTGAGGCAACCTCCGTGGCAGAAGATTCGTAAGTTAATGGTGTTTGTATCGTGGCCCATTTGTAAGAGAATGTTGTTTCCCTTTACTCAAACATAGATACCGAGCTGTTCCTTCCCACACTGTGACCACTCCTCTGGCAGAAAAGTGCACCTATCTCTGTTAGAGGTTCTTAAAAAATATCTTGAGTTAATAGAAAAAAAGGAAAACTCAGATGAAGGTTAGTCGAGTGTTTAGGTGGTTGGTTGCTCTGCTGGATGGTGAAATGGTGATTTGAAGTCATGAGCTCATACTCCACAACTAATCTTGCTGAGGTTATAAGCAGTGACACATGTTCAGTAGATATTGGTCTAGCTTCCACATGATTCCCCAGTACTGAGTATGAGGGACAGTGTCTGAGGCTAACTGACTTCTCTTCCCAATGCCCACTGCTCCCTTTTTGTGTCTCTTGCAATCCTTCCTGTGGGTCATGTTCCCATCTCTATTTTTCTTCCTTGGCCTAGCCCACGTAATCCTCTAATCATCTCCTAGTCTACCAGTTGGAGTGGATGAATCTTCATTTTCTTTCCAATTTGACTACTTTTCTTTTCTTTTTTTTTAGATCTGTTTATTTATTTGGGGGGCAGGGAGAGGGAGAGGGACAGAAAAAGTCTTAAGTGGGGTCCCCCCTGAGCACAGAGCCTGATGCAGGGCTCCATGTTAGCTGAGACCAAAAGTTGGATGCCTAACTGACTGTACCACCCAGGCTCCCCCCAAGTCAACTATTTTCTAATCTATTTTCTGCTTTCTTCTACTGTTCCTTTTGATACACAGAGACCTCATTTTTAAGAAAAAGAGGAATTTTATTTTTCCTCTTTTTATTCTTCATGTAATAGTGCCACTTTTCCCTCAGCCCAACTTTAAGCCTCTGGATAACTTGAGAAGGATCATATGTAATAAAATAAGAGACAAAAAAAGTATAAAAAAATAAAATCTCAATATATTGTCTTGTGACATTGAAAACTCAGTGAAGATTGACACCAGGGGACTTTACTGCTAGTTTTGCTGTGAAGGTTGAAAGAATTCAATGATGATTTGGAGAGTACAAGTCTTAAATATTTAGGAGACTTATAGTATTTTTTAAAAAACCAAAAATGGAATATGCACTTCAAGGAAATTAATGATTAACTTGAAATTACAGAGTTTGAGTTCTCAGGACTCACAACACACCAAGATAGATAATTCTAGCAGCCCTTTGGAAATATGTTTCTGGAGTTTAGGAGACAAGTTGGTCTGGAAATGTATTTGAAAGAAATCTACACAGAAATGATGGATATAGACAATGGAGTAAATATTACAACTTAGTAAAGGGGTTGGAGAGAAAAAGAGAAAAAGCAGGGGATAAAATCCTGGGAATGTGTACATTTGGGCAGAGAAAGGAAAGAGACCTATGAAGGCACAAAGGAAAAAAGGCACAGTGTGAGAATTAAAAAAGATTTATAAGAGCAACAACCAATATATCAATGAAAGTGCACTCCTCATTGAAGGGAAGGTGTAAAATATCACAGGAACTGACCTCAAAGTGCTCAAAGGCTGGGACCAAAACACACTCTGAGGGGGAAGGGAAGCTGGTGTTCTTACTGAGATTGTTGCAATGGGCAACAGGAGATGAAAGGAAAGCTGAGTGGGGATAGAAAATTCAAGAGGCAAGTAGGGATTACTCCTCTATGCCCTTTGACACAGAGGAAAGAGAGTGGGTTAAGGACTATCTGAGAAAGTAGAAGGTTTGAAGGAAGTCATTTTGATATAGGTGTGAATTAAGCATGCATGAAAGGTAGCAAGCAAACAGCCAAGGAAGACAGAAGATTTGAATACCTGGAAGAAGTGTGATCATTAGTGAATTAAATTCAAATTAAATGAGTGAAGGGGAACCCAGCACATTAATTAGGACTTTAATAAGAAAAACTAGAAAATGGATATTGAGGAGAAGAGATATTAAAATACCTCACACTGGGTTACCTCAATTTCTACAGTGTGGGTAATGAGATATGTTGACAGTGGTAACAAGGGTAGGGCATAATTACAGAATATAAAAATGATCTGCAGCAGTCTTGGTAATTTGGTAGATCTTCACAATCGAGGGTCCTTGTAGGATTGATTCCACACATGTTCACTGAACCCAAAAAGCAGCCCAAAACTAATGACACAGAAAATACCGTGTAAAGATACCCAAAGTTTTGATTTTGGTAAAGTAAGGGAAAGAAATAAGAGATTTGTAGAGTTTGAGCAACATCATTGCTGTAATGGCTGGTCAGAGTAGAGGCTTGTGATTCTGCTAATGACTCTAAAAAGTTTACCGAAGAGATACTGAATGAAACAGAGGAGCCTCAGAGTGGCAAAAATAGCTTTAAGAGAATGAAGGGAGTAAGCAATGTGAAAAGGGCACTGGTCTTAAGACACACTGATACAGAGGGATAGTCGAAGCTATTGTGGAATAAACTGCAAGTGGTGGTGGGAAAAGAAAAATTACTGATTGGATGTCAATAAACGCACTACAGAAAAAGATGTCCGAGTTTTGCCACTCAAAATAACTATGCTTTATTTAAAGCAGTACGAGGTTGGTTTGTTGTTGTTTGTTTCTGTTTGGAAAGGAAATGGACACTGGGGCTTGTCTACACTTAAAACTAAGATCCAAATGATGGGGTCGAAAATAAGTAGTAGGCTGGCAAGGTACATAGTTGGGAAAGAATGATCAAAAGGAATAAAGGACTAAAAGATTTAGAAATAGGTTCAATGAGACATGTTAGAGGGGAAATCCTAAATATGTTAAATATGTAAAATTCTGTTATTGGAAGAATTTTTATATTAATCATTTCCAGTGTTCCATTTGGAATGCTAGCAGGAAAAAATAGGACTATAAAGTTTTACTTACTTTATTTTGATTTTTCATCAAGGACAAAGATATGTTCATATTAGACATATATTACCAAACAGGAATATGCAATATTTGGAATTCAACAATACTGTTTTTTATTACAAATAATTATTTTACTAAAAATAATCACTATTTTTGTGGACAAGATCCAATGGAGTAAGTCCTATTTCCATTGAATGTTCTTATTGAATATGAGAAATATTTTCCTATGATTTTATTGAACCAAATATTCAGTTATTGGAAGATATTTTTAAAATTAGCCATGAATTGAGGCACCTGGCAGGCCCTGTCAAGGAAGCATGCAACTCTTGGTCCCAGGGTCATGAGTTCAAGCCTCCTGTTGGATGTAGAGATTACTTAAATTAAAAAAACAATGAAATTAGTGATGAATCAAGACACATTTAGCAGTGTAACATTTCAAGCATATTTTGAAAAGTATTCTGCATACTTTGAGAGTGAAATCTCTAAGACAGAAGGATTATCTCAGAAACTAATACGTGTGTTTTTTTTTAACAGATGTTTATCTTCTGAAGGTTTAAGATTATATGTAATTTCAGGATTTCTAAAATATGATGACATATATTTTCTTTCTATTAAAAATAGAGAGGCTCTATTTTATAGCCAAACATTTCTTCTTTTTTATAGTGAACAATGCTTGGATAAGAAAATAAATACAGGGTGCCTGGGTGGCTCAGTGGGTTAAAGCCTCTGCCTTTGGCTTGGGTCGTGGCTCCAGGGTCCTGGGATGGAGCCCTGAGTTGGGCTCTCTGCTCAGCGGGGAGCCTGTTTCCCTTTCTCTCTCTCTGCCTGCCTCTCTGCCTACTTGTAATCTCTGTCTGTCAAATAAAAAAAAAAAGAAAAGAAAAGAAATACAATGGAGATAGGAAATACGGTTTGCAAAGAAAAGTTGAAAAATTGTGGTTTCGTTTTATTTAGGAAGTAAATCAAATTAAAAGCAAAACCAAAAACATTGAAATAAGTCCAGGTGCTTTTTCTTCTTTTACCTTATGGAAAATTTACAGAGTATATTATGGCCACTATGGGTAAGGCTTTGTAGAAACTGGTCAACTCAGGGGTCCTCAAGGATTACCAACATTAGAAACAAATGGGTCACAAGATGCTGACTCTGTTTAGTTTGTTGCTTTTAAGTCTTAACTTAGAACAATGAGTGGTCAAGCAGGCATCTGCCTTTCTCTCTCTTCACCCTCTTCTTCATCGTCCCATATTTCATAAAAAGTGGAATCACAAAAAGTGGCAGTTTTTAGGATGGCAAAATAATAAGAAAAATAAAGGAGATAAAATGAAAGAGAAGAAAATAAGGAATCACTAAGTCTTTTTAAAAAACAATTTTCCAAAACATGGAGGTGGCCAAAGAAAGAATAGAATCTGGAAACTGCATGAAGAAAAAACAAAATTTCAACTCTGCAGCTTGGAAAACATCAGCACAAATTATCTGATGAAATTTTCAGATCTTAGACTAGAAGTAAATATTAGATCATTGTAGATTAGATCAGTAGATTTTTGTCAAGATAGATAGATGGATCAATCAATAGATAGAAACAATAGAATAGAGATATCTCTGGTTTGTTTCATTTCTGAGTAAACATACTGGTTAGTTGATGATAAATACCTGATTAAGAAATGAAAATAAAGACATGATTCAGAAAATTGACATACAGTGTAGAAAAAAATCCAGATGATTATTTCTTTTTATCCGGACATAGAAATATTATTTAGTCTCAAATTAGAATTTTCAGGATATTTATTGACATTTTATGCAAACATTTGATAAGAAAAATGAAAATAGGGACATATCTATCAGTAGGACAAACATCAAAAACTTTAAAGTACATAAGAAAGTAGTCACAGTTTTAAATGAAAATATGTGTTGCTGTCCTATACTAAATGTATAAAAAGTATGATAAAACATTGTGCCTATTACAAATTTAATATGTATAATAAAAATGTAGAAATTGATTTCCTATGTCTCTCTGCCAAGTTGATTGTAGGAAAATTAACAAAGTAGACAAGAACAATTTCTTAATTTATAAATTATTTGATTTACATATGTATTGCCAATGTTAATCATTGTTTTTAATATGATTTTTCTTGAAAAAATATATTAATGATCACAAGCAGACTTTTGTATTATTGTACAAAGAATCCAAGAGCGATTGCACCTACAAGTAATGAGGTCTTATTTTAAAATTTCTTTATGACAAAATGGTAAACAACTCTAATTTATTAAATCATCATGTTTCTTTTCTGCTCAAAGAATACAAAGTTTTTATCTGCAGACTTTATGTTACATGTATTCATACAGATAATACATATGTTTCAAATTAAATGTGGTATAAATTGACAATGCTTCAAAGATAGTGATGTGGATATTTTTATCCTGTTCAAACATTTTAAGCCCTAATCCTTACACTTTATAGACAGAACACTTACAATTTTAGAGCAATATTTTCTAGTAGGATAAATATTTTGCAGTAAAAGATAAATATAAAGGATAAAAAGTCAATTAGCTTGATATCATTTTTCAAAAAAATGGACTGTAGAAAAGGATCTCAATTACAGTTTTTATGATTTTATTTTTATTTGAAAAAGCACAAAGGTCATCGTGCTTAATGCACAAGCCTCATAAGGAACTATAAGTTTTTTTCATTTGCGATCAGTTACCCAATAATGTCTAGATAAATCTTTACAGTACCATAAATTTCCACAATATAAACTCAATAAAAGACTACATGACATGCTCTCTGAAAACATCTGTGCTTGCCACCTATAATATTTCTATACCAAAAAAGAGATTGTGTTCAGCCCTCCCTTTAAACAATACTAACTAATTTGATGCAAATCTTTGGATTATGGTACAAAGATTTCTCTTGGATAGGAACAGGAGAAAAAATCAGTATCTTAGACTTTAATATTAAAACTGGAAAAATGCCTTTCCCTTCGTGTAGTCATTTCATCAAAGCAAACTATGAGCTCAAAATCGTTTTTGGTACTGAAACTATCCCACAAAGCCTGCAAATATGCTATCTGGTGTTCTTCCACAACCACAGAAATTGAAGGAATATTTGCTATCATTTATAGTTTAATTTCATATTTAAGTAATAAAAGAGAGGTCACCAAGTGTACAAGGGTGTCATTTAATAAGAATGTTAGTGCTCACTTCAGCAGCACATATACTTAAGGAAAAAAAAATGGAATGATACAGAGAAAGCTAGAATGACCCCCATGCAAGAATGACATACAAATTTGTGATATGTTCCATATTGGGGGGTGGGATGGAGAATGTGAACTAGTTCTATAAAAATAAAGGTACTGAGTTGTCTCTGGATTGAAGCCGAAAAAATTCCCAGTGATTACAATTTTCACCTGCAACATGAAGTTTAATTTGTGAAACCTAAAAAAAAAAAAAAAAAAAAAAAAAGAATAGAATGCATATATCTTAGATTTTTTTTCAAAACTCAACTCTTGAGCTCCATTCTCAAAAAAAAGAGCTTTATGTTTAATAGAATGTCATGTAAATTCAAATTCAAGATGAGAAAGAATATTTACAGAAGAAAGTGAATAAAATATGAAAACCATGGAATTTTAAACAGAGTTAATACTGTAGGGAAATGTATTAATAATGTATTTGTAGAAAAATATGGGAATTTGATGGGGAAGGGCTAAATTAGGATTTTGACAATTTTTTTTTTTAAGATTTTACTTATTTGTTTGAGAGAGAGAGAGAGAAAGAGCAAACAGGGGAAAGGACTGAAGGAGAAGGAGAAGCAGACTCTCTGCTGAGAAAGGAGCCTGATGTGGGACTCCATCCCAGGACCTTGAGATTATGACCTGAGATGAAGGTAGAAGTTTAACCAACTAAGCCACTCAGGTGCCCTGGATTTTGACAATTTAATGGTGAATTTGTAAAAGAGAAATGTAGTTTAATGAAAATTTCTCCTACTTTTAAATCAAAATTAGTGCAGTGTGGAAGTTTCATGAGTTTCATTTTATTTTTATAGTTTTGTGTATGTATTGCATTTGTATAGTATAGTAAGTAAAACTTTTAAGGCAATATGGTTAATATATTTTCTAAGAAATAATGTTTGCAACATAAAATCATAAGTCCATTTTTGCTTGTTTAAAAACACATGCTAACATCCAGGGCTCAAAATACGCTGATGCAACATGCTCCATTAAAATTCAAAACTCGATCTGCACTGACAAATAAAATTTGATGTAGCATAAATGCATTGCTTACCAATGTTTCTCTGTGCCTTTAGCAGTATTCTTGTTTTTTATTATTTTTTTAATTTTATAAATTTTATGGTAACTTCATAGTTCTATCTTTTAGACAAAATAGATTTTTAAAAAAGAAGTAGCTGTTAAATATTTGTTTAATAATAGATCTCTATATTAGATCTAAACAAGCCACCGAATAGAGTAGGTTTTGTAGAACAGGCCTCACGGCTTCCACTCCCTTCTATTTACTCATTCTAGCAAGTTATAGAAAATCTTTTGAACAATTATTTGAAAGGTAATGTATACTCATGGTAAACATAATTTAAAAATTAAAGAAGTGTAGAGACTAAAATGAAAAATACCTCTCACTTTACCCCTTTTTCCTTACAGGGTCTCCTTCTAAGATATTTATTATATTTACATACATTTTCTTGCTAATATTTAGTATTGCCACCATACCTACATAAATCATTTGTTTTAAACAAATAACTCTCCTCAACTATCTTGTTTGCTTTAAAAATATAAATTAGCCACATTTCCATACTACATTATCTCCCACATTCTTTTGAACAGCTACATATTATTCCATCATATTGATGTATCAAAATTTACATAATCATTTAGTTAGAAATAAACCTTTAAGTTGCTTCCAGTTTTTTGTTATTACTTTGATGGCTGAAATGGAAATCCTTGAACATATGTATCATTATAACTTCTTAGAATATATTAGATACATTTTTAGAAATAAAATCTTTGGCAAAAATTGGCTGTGAAAATAAATTTGACTAAAGATGTCCATATATGATATTTATTCAATCTATTGCCTGCAAATTTATGAGATTAATAGATTTTTTCAATAAGCACAACTAAAGATGAAATTAATTCCTATTAATACTGATATTATGGACTGAATGTGCCCCCTCCAAAATTCATATGTTGAAGACCTAAACACTAAACTAGCTTAATTTGGAGATGGGGCCTCTAAAGTAACTGAGGTTCGAAGAGGTCATTAGGATGGAACCCTGTTCCAATAGGATTAGTATCCTTGCAAGAAGAAACAGTAGAGAGTTTGTTTGCTTTCTTTCCTCCCACACACACTAAGGAAAGGCCATATGTGGACATAGCAAGAAGGTAGCCATCTACAAGCAAGGAAGAGTGCCTTCACCAGAAAACAACCTTGCTGACACCTTGATCCCAGAATTCTTCAGCCAGCAGTCCAGTGAGAAAATCAATTTCCGGGATGCCTGGGTGGCTCAGTTGGTTAAGCGGCTGCCTTCGGCTCAGGTCATGATCCCAGCGTCCTGGGATCGAGTCCCACATCCGGCTCCTTGCTCAGCAGTGAGCCTGCTTCTCCCTCTGCCTCTGCCTGCCACTCTGTCTGCCTGTGCTCGCTCCTATGCTCTCTATCTGACAAATAAATAAGTAAAATCTTAAAAAAAAAAAAAAGAAAATCAATTTCCATTGTTTAAGCAACCCAGTCTTTGTTGTTTTCTTGTGACAGCCCAAGCCGGCTAAGACAACTGATGTTGTTATCACAATTTTCAGTTAATTCAAGGAAGTAATGATCTAAATCAAAATTGCTGATAGTTATCTAGACCAGCTTTTACACGTTCCATTTGGCTAGATGTGACTTGTTGATAGCCAGTTCAATGCATTTTCAAGCAAAAAGTATGTGTGTATATATAAAGATGCCATAAAGGGTAAAAAACAGATCCATATCTTGGGAAATGGAATTCACGAAATACTTCATTTTCTTTCTTAGAAAATATTTACCTTCTTAGAAAGATACTCATACTCCAAAGGGTGCTTATAAAAATTGAGAAATGAGAGATTTCTCAAAATATGAAAAGAGTAATGAAAATAAAGCTAGTGTGAAGAGAGAATTTTTGAATGTGTATGTGTCTATAGTCAACCAACCACTGTTTTATTCAATGTCTATTCATAAGCAAGTTATTATTTCATGCATGGGATAGAAATCAGTATGGAATAGAAATCATTATTCATATAACACTCAGTTAACATTTAGAAATAAACTTCATGTATCTGTTCATTATATACTTACTCTTCTATATCGCTGAAGTTAAAAATCACACATTGCAAGGTAAAAGAAATAATATTAAAACTTTGCAGATGAAGAAACTCAGGCTCAAAGAAATTAGGAAACGCATCCCAATTTCCAAAACCAGTAAGTTACAGCATAAAGATACTAACCAAGATTTTAGGCGTATCAAAGCTTCTGTTCTTTCACCTGAAATGTGTCCTTTCTCTCATGCACCCTCAAATTTGTGACGGACAAACTCTGATGAGTGCCTATTTTACGTTAGCTCTGGTGAGAAAATAATCAGAGGAGGAGCACAGGGATATGGGATAGAGAAGTAAATAAAACAGAGTAAAACAGTACTAAATGCTCTGATAGAAGCAGGCCCAGGGAGCGCGGAAATTGACAGCTGACAGTCTGGAGAATATCAAAGAAGTCTCCTGGAGAGGGTGATGCTTGGAATGGTTTTAAAGAAACCATGAGAATTACCCAGATCAACCAGAGAATGAGCAATCTAAAACATCTGCTGTCAGACTTCGGTTTCGTATAATATGGAAGATGCAAGCTAGCTTACTGCTCCAAGGCCCTGTTCATGATAAGATACAGTAAGTGTATGAATAAATATGGTGTATATATTTAAACTGCATTTATATTTATGTACTTATAGTCTAGCTATAATTATATTTGTATGTACATATATTACATATTTGCATTTATTATTCTTTTTATTTATTTGTCAGAGAGAGAGTGAGCAAGAGAGCGAGCAAGCACAAGCAGGGAGAGCAGCAGACAGAGGGAGAAGCAGGCTCCATGCTGAGCAAGGAGCCTGATGCAGAACTCGATCCCAGGACCCTGCAATCATGGCTTGAGCTAAAGGCAGCTGCTTAACCGACTGAGCCACTCAGGGACCCCATGTATTTGCACTTATATTTGTTTCTAAATCTGTAGTTGCTGGAACCCATGAGTTCACACCCCACTTTCACTCACATCTCAGGTCCATTCTAGTTTTCTGCCTGTCCATATTTGTAACTTCCTTCTTGGACAGTGAGAAACCTCAGTCCCATTATTCTTAATTTATTAACATTTCATTCACCCTGTATACTAACCAATTTCTAACTACTAACCATGGCCCCCCATCCCTTATGTGGACATCTTGTTTAGCAACTTTTGCTCTAGGATAAACACTACCTTCACCTCATACTCGTCTACACCACATACAAACATCCTTCCACCCTACTTGGGTTCTGAAACCCAAGCAGGCCATCCCTTCACAAGGATGTTCCATACCAGGCTACCCCACCCTATCTGTAGGGATGACTTCCTCATTCTGCTTTGATTCCTAACATTGCTCACCAGGCCCACCCCAAAGTGAGCTCAGACCTTGCTCACCATGCTCTGCCCCACCTAGAGGCTGAGTTGTTCAGGAAGAGAAGAAGGAAGGGGAAAGGAAAAGGAGAAGAGGGAAGAGGAAGATTCACAAGTCATAAGAACACAGCTTGCTCTCTTTCCACTGGAAATCAAGGGGGGCGATTCTCAAAAAGGAAACGCCACAGATTCCGTGGTTTGAAAACCATAGCCAATGTATAACTCTGTAGTTGGAGTAGGAAACAAATATATTGATTTCAAGAAAAAAACTAGTCAAAATGAAGCCAGACAAAATCTTCTTGGATAAGGATAGGATCGATCCTGTGGTGAGGAGGAAAAAGTAAGATTTTTGTATTTATCCACATGAAGCATGGATTTTAAAAATATCACCAGAGAAGACAGACATCTCAGTTTTTAGAGAATACCTATTTGCTGGATTTATTCCACTCAATATTTATTAGCATGACAGGGTGAAAAATAATTAGATGACCCTTAAATACTTGAACAGCAGAAAATCTTCAATGGTCTTAATTTCTAACTCTCTCTTTCTCTCTCTCTCTCTCTATGTATATATGTTAAACATGACTATATATAATGTTTAGTATCATTATATATGTACATATATAATGTTTAATATAAAATTTCTTTTACAATGAAGGTATCTAGATACTAGTGGGAAAATCTATGGTTATGTAAAAAGTCATTTTCTTATTTTTGTTTTCTTATTTTTTATTGAATGTATCCAAAATATTTGAACAAATCAGAAATGAACTGAGTAGGAAAGTTACAATGCTTCCCTAATTAAAGTAGATGTTATTGATAGAGTTGGAAAATTACTCCACATATTAGTGCCCTCTCTCCTGCATTCGAGCCACTTTGGACATGGTTATTTCCACATATAAAAACGACAACAAAAGGCCATATCATGATGCTCTGCTTCAATTAGGAAATAATTGAGGGCGTTTGGCTGACTCACTGGGTCAAGTGTGCAACTCTTGATCTCGGCTCAGGTCATGATCTCAGGGTGGAGAGGTTGAGCCCCACCAGGATCAGGCTCTGTGTTAGGTGTGGAGCCTGCTTAAGATTCTCTCTCCCTCTGCCTCTTCCCTCCACCTCTCTAAAAAAAATAAATAAATAAAATAAATAAAATGAATAAATGGAAACTACTTGATGTCTAATAATACAAGGCTGATGAATAATTATTTCCCAGCCATAAAATGAGATATCATATGATCTTAAAAACAATTTGGGATATTGATAAGGAAATAACCTAGTATATACCAGTATATATGAACATGATTTCATATTTAAAAAACAAATGAATGTGTCTATATATTTGTGCATATGTACATAGAAAAAATTCTGTTTGGGTATAGATTAAAACATCATTACATTCTGGGATAGGATTGGTTTTATGTTTATTTTTTGTTGTTTTTCTCCAAATCATCTTTTTGTTCATTTTTTTCTCCATTTCTTCAACAAATATTTATTAATATAATTTATATTAACATAAACATAAGTTATATATATGATATGATTTATTAATATAATTCACAAGAAACATTGTGAGCACAATTTCAACATCAGTAGCTACATTCTGTACCATTTAGTTTCTATAAATTGGTTTAGGTGTTTGTGTTACAAACAACAACACATTATCAAGAGGAGTTAAGGGTGCTATTGTAATTTACATAAAAGGAGTGTGACTTCAGGAAACGTAGGTACACCCTCTTTATGTTAGATCCAGAATACTAAGGTGCTTCAACAGCCCAAAACAATATTGGTATCCTTTACCTTCTTTTGCTCTGAATTTGGAAAACAGTAAACATCAGGTGAGATTTAAATGATTATTTTCTCTGACATACAATGTATTCCTTTGAACTTTTACTAACATAAGCATTCTCCTGAATTACTTCATTTGAATTATGATAACACCAATTTTGGAAGCACTTCTCTATGTTATGAATTGTAACCATGAAATTTTGAAGTAAGGTGCTATGCTTCGCCCAGACAAAAGCATGAGGTCTGTATGTGAACAGTTGCCCTCACCCCAACAGTACATCATGACAGAGTGAGATAGGTCTTCTACCTGTGATCCTAAAGTTTGACCATGGCAAGCTTTCATGGCTCCCCCTCCCATCAGCAGAGAATACAAGAGCCTCTTTCCCCTTGCCTTCTCCATTCCCTCCAGCAGGCTGACTTACGCAGATCCGCATACAAATGTAGGTGTTGCTGCTGCTACTTTCTGTATTAAGGCATGGAAATTTGGGGATTGTATAAGAAATTATCATTACTGTGACAATACAGTTCTTTATAATACTCAATGGTTTCGAGCAAAGGAAAAAATGGAGCACAGGAAAAAGAGAGGAAAAGGGTTGAGCATGTATGTAGCTGGGTTTTGCTAGTGTGGGAAGAACATGATATACTCAACTCTGATATCACAATACCAGGCTAGGAGTTAAAACATCCAGATTCCAGTTCCACATCTATCGCTCTTGTTTTAGGCAAGTTTGCTGTTACTTGACCCAAGTTTCGTGGGCCTGTTTACCTACTTGCAAAAGAAGAGATTCCACTACATGAACTCTAATTACTTTCAGCTAGAATATTCCCATTCCATATTTCCACTAATGCATGACATCAGGCATCTTAAGTTACAAGGTGAACAAATGTATGTGAGAAGTGTATCACACTTCTCAGAGAGCACAGCATGACAGTCCTCCAGGATCTGCTATAATTCTAGATGATGGAAGGTATTCAGCAAAGTTATTTAAATTCTCTGGACTCAGGCGCCTGGGTGGCTCAGTTGGTTAAGTGTCTGCCTTTGGCTCAGGTAATGATCCCAGGGTCCTGAGATCAGTCCTGCCTCAGGCTTCCTGCTCAGCGGGGAGCCTGCTTCTCCCTCTCCGACTCCCCCTGCTTGTGTTCCCTCTCTCTCTGTCAAATAAATAAAATCTTAAAAAAAATAAAAAATAAAAATAAAAAATAAATTCTCTGGACTTCAGTTGCCTCTCCAATAAAGTAAAAACAACGGCAAAATTATCCCTAGATTTCTGTTAAGCCCCAATATTCAGTAATTCTATCAACAGTCCAGTTTCTGTACATTTTTTAGAAATGGAAGGTACTGTCACTAGTGTGCTTTTACATAAAGGGCATAAACAACTTTCTCTATAAAGCTTCCTTTATAAAGTGTTATCAAGAAGCGAGGCAAAAATCTGTTGACTCATAAATAATTTTTAAGAGACCATGACATTTTCGCCAACCCTTTGCTCACTTATCATTGTAGTATCAGGAAGCTCTGTGAACAGTGTGGTAGAGGCAGCAGAAGTGCAAATTGATAGTTAGCTCCTAGCCCCAAGGTCAGAGTCACATTCCTCCTGCATGATGCACTCCCAGGGCAGGAGCTCCACTGGAGACTGAAATACACTGCAATGCCTTCCTTTCTGGGAGACAGAGAGAGGGGATCCTTATACCGTGACTAGCCAAGGCGGGGGTGCGGGGTAGGGGGGGTGTGATGAAAATTTTCTCAGATTAAGCTTCGAAAGCATTATTTAATTCTGTCTATATTCTTATAAGAGCTCAGATCCTCTATATACAGAAAGGTAAATCCCCTGAATTCATCTTTAACAAAAAGTGGAAAATGATGTGTCAGTTTAAGCGTTAGCGATTAGCGGAGACACACCCCCACCACATACACACGTGTGTGTGACAGAGAGAAGAGAAAGGGAGGGAGTTTTTGTAATTAATACGTGCATTGCCCTGGAATCATTAGTTTCTACCTATCTGCCAACACCCTCCTTAGGTAGTTTTTTCCATTAAAGTAATTTGACATTGAAATACAAAATTCCAATTTTATCTCTCACTACTTACAAAAGGCCTTTGTTTAAATAAAATGTCAACTCACTGTCAAAAGAATAAACACCAAGAAATGTTTAGCTTCTCAAGGGGTGAAAGTGGTAGCAAAATAAATTTGAGAGATAAAGACTTTCAGATGTGTGTTGTTTTGGGGGTGGGTTGGTGGGTTGTTTTTTTT
>ML108210.1:0-11159 GCA_003697995.1 Taxidea taxus jeffersonii | reverse complement strand
AAAATCTTGTCATATAGTCATAAGTTATAGCTGGTAAATATAATTCCAGGACATTGATCTCCAAATAGATAAGTAATCCTGGTTTGGTCATGTCAGAAATACAATATTTCAACTTGCATGAATATTAATCTTTATCTAAAATAAATGGATGGGGCACCTGGCTGGCTCAGTGGGTTAATGCCTCTGCTTTCAGCTCAGGTCATGATCCCAGGGTCCTGGAATCGAGCCCCACATCAGGCTCCCTGCTTGGCAGGGAGCCTGCTTCCCCCTCTCTCTCTGCCCTTCTCTCTGCCTACTTCTGATCTCTGTCTGTCAAATAAATAAATAAAATTTAAAAAAATAAAATAAAATAAATGGAGAGTTAAATTATCTCATGTTAAGGCTCAGACTGAGGATTATACTACAAATACAAACACAGATGAAATACAAAAAAAAGAGAGGTAGAGCTGACTTACCTTCTGTAAGTATAAACTCTTTGAACCATGCATCATGAAGTAAAAATCAATGGTGATATCATCAGATATATCAAGAAACCATATAAAAATATCAAAAATTTTAACTATTTAAAATATGAGGAGTTACATCAAAGAGATTTAATGATACAGTGGAAGTATATGGAAACATTATTTATTTAATAATTATTTTATTCCTGGGGTGCCTGGGTGGCTCAGTTAAGTGTTTGCCTTTCACTCAGTTCATGATTCCTGGGTTCTGGTATAGAGCCCTGCATGGCACTTCCTGCTCAGCAGAGACTCTGCTTCTCCATTTCCCTTCCCCCACTGGTGCTTGCTTGCTTTCTCTTTCTCCCTCTCACTCACAAATAAATTTAAAAAAAAAACCCTTAAAAATTAGTTAAATTATTTTATTCCTATTTCCTATTTCATGAATGTTTTATAATATACATAATGTATTAGTACAATAGTAAACACACCTCATTTATAAATAAATGTACATGTGTTGGGATGTATTCAGGTAATTTTCACTCAAAGAGGTATACACTCAGAAAAGTCCAGAGACCTCTTCTTTTATCCAATTAAAGCATATATTTCTTCCAAAAGTTTCCTTTTTTTTTTATGCAGGAAACTCATTCAAAGAAGAATAACTGAATATCCTTATGTTTCACAAGAACAATTTTGTTTCTTTGAAACTCCTACCCAGGTGGCACTATTCCGGTTACTTAGTCATGCCCAAGAATGACTTCCTCTTTTGTGGGCAAATCTGTAAATGGCAAAATAATTAGCTAACTAATGATTATTATTAAAGCATATGAGCCTATGAGTGCTGCAGTTGAATCCCAAAAATGGTGATGGTGAGACCACAGACTAGTAGCAATAACTGATAACAATTTAATGACAGCTTTATAGCAAGCATTGTGCTAAAAGTTCACTAAAGACAATTATTTTCTCCATATATAAATAAGAAAATACCTACATCAAAGAAACTAATAGCTTGTCAGAGTCATAAAAAGCCTTTAAAGTGTTAACATATTCACTGGTCCTTGGCAAATGAATTGTTTGCTTAAGCACCTCTTGGCAAAGGACATTCCTGGGCAAATAAATACAACAATAAAAAGGATCCTCACATATTGATCCTTGGGAGTTGGAACATGCTGATTTATCTACCCTCTCTTTTACTGGCTAAGTCTTATACTTCTTTATGATATTGACTTTTTCCACTTATCAGTCTTCCTTGTCTATTGAATTAAGTGTCCCAGAACACGTATCTTCGTTCTCATTTGTCTGTAATCTCTCATCATTATTTTCACTAGATTAAAAGATGTGTGAGAGCAAGGACCATATCTTTCTCACTCATCTTTATCTTTCCAGAGCCTAGGAGTATGTAAACATTGAGCAGATACCAAATAAATAGTTGATGAATAAAGGACTGAATAAATTAGTTTGGTGTGATAATAGGCATATCCCACCATCTCTTAGTGATATCTAGACAGAGTCAAAATAAATGCTCGTGGATTCTAAGTTTTGAAGGCCTCGAAATGAATAATAATCACAGCACTACAGCTAAAGAAGTGTAGGTAACTGGAGAGTAAAAAGATACATATCAGACTAAACAAATTGGACCTGAACCCAAGAAGCTCTGGATTACTTGATCTGTGATATTAGCGGGCAATCTCTCGATGTTTCTAAGCCTTGGCATCCTTATTTCTGGCATGCAAATAACAATAACATCTACTTCATAGGGTCTGCACAGAGGTAGATGTAACATGAAAGTAATAAAGCTTATGTTTAAAGCCCTGTGATTTGCATTTCAAGGCTCCAGTGAATGAGTGCAAGACCAAGGAGAACAGTGATTCTCCACTGTTGAGGAAAACCTGAAATGTCCTGAAACTTCATAGCTTTTATATGGGAAAAAAAGAGAAACTTAGTAGAATTTCCTGAAATTTGAGAACAATCATAAATGTTTATATGTCCTTAGCTATAGCAAGTTATAAGACTGAAGGGACCTTCCCTAAATTATCAATGATGAAATACAAATTTAAAATAAACTTACTGGAGAAAGGACTGATTTTTCCCTATTCTTCCTATAGAAAAAATATTATAAGTTATTTTCACAGAAACAGGTAAAAAAAGGACTTATAGGAAAATGTGTATATGTTCATAATCTGGCCAGTCCTTAGAATACATGATTTAGGGTTACACATAGAAATAACAATTTAAATTGTCATTATAAAAAACAGATGTTAAATTAAAAGAATTTAATAGGGCTACTATCATCTCACTCTCATCAGACTAAAATTAAATAACATCTTTCTCTTTACTTGTCATTTACATCTTCCCTTCCTTAACAATTGATACTAGAGAGGTCATCCTAGGAACAATTAACAGAACAATGCAAACATTTTATTATAAAATGTATACATCTAGACCATATTTTGAAATGATGACAAATATTGGAATGTGGAAAAGGTCCTGTTGTTACCAATCCACAACACTAAATCAGTGATTTGACTTTAAAGGGTAGGTCATATTTGTTAGAACAAGGAAGTGCCAACTAACCCAAACAATATGTGTATTCTATTACTCTTCCCATTTGATGTTCGACAAAATAAAATGGTACCTACCCAAACCACAATATCAGGTTATGTATCCAACTGGATTTTGTTTATTTGAATCAATATACAGGATTGTGCACGTTTATGGGTTTGTATGACCACAGCCACAGATTGGAGCCACTGAATGTATGACATTTTTACATAGATGCACATGTTTTCAATGATGCTAAACTTAATAATTTATGTATTTTTTATATAGCCCATGAGACTGAAAGGCAGCCAAAGAGAGCCACATCTAGAAATGCTGCTGATGTCAACTAAATTAAGTTTAGCATAATGTGCAAAAAAATAAAAATCGAAAATAAAATACATGTATCAAATGCAGTTTTGAGACTGATCAAATAGTATAGGTCACGAAGGTTAAAAACATCATGCGCTTACATTAAGTGTATGAAAGAAAGCAGTTTTTGTTCAGTGACACAGAATACTGTCCTCTCTTATATTCTTAAAGGGTAAGACAGCACTAAAGGGAAGAACATCCTTCATCCAACTGTGAAGAAATATAGATTGTGGTGCAGACAGGGAACTATCAGTACACTAATTAGAGAATAGTTCCCTGGAGATACAAGGTGATATTTTAAAAGACAAACATGTGTTCTAGAATTATAATAATAACAATACTCTTATCTGAAGTTTATGGGAAAGCAGATTTTTCTTTCCCCTTGTGATTTTATGTTACTTACCTGATAACATATAAATGAAGTGAAAAATGTCATATTGGAATTTAGGAGACTACATTTTCAAGGCAATTCCAACTGTTAAAGCCTAGTATCTCCATGGGTGCTTTCAGCACTTGTAGAAATTATTCAGAAATCTGGCAAAGTCTTTTTACATGCTATTATTTTAAATAAAGTTTTTAGTGCATTATATGTGTGTTTATAAACTAAACACACTATATTTAATAAACTGTTTACTGATAAAACAGGTTATAAGAAGGGCAATGACCATATCTGGAGTGTCCAACATACAACTGTAATTTTTTAAAAAATCAGTACTATACATTGCTTAACATCTTGGAAAAACTGATCTTACAAAAATATTGGTATTAAAATCCCTAAATTCATTCTAATATATTCAATTGTGAACTGATAATTTATAACCTCTAGGATAAATTTGCAAGAGTATGAAATAGTTGTCCTAATATTTGACAAAATAGGCTTTCTTAATGACAAAATTTTGGCAAGTCTGTGATTCTACTCTGAATAAACCATTATTACATGAGGTTTTATTTAACAGATATATTGCCTGAAATGTAATCACATGGGAAAAAGTTGCTATAAATTGAATGAAAATGAAAACTACCTAACATAGATAATAATTAGATAATTACTAGATAATAGATAATGATAATTAGATAATTAGATAATAATTAGATAATAAATAGTGCTTATTTTGAAAATAATATAAATTTGTAAATTAGATTTTGGAAGAAAACCTCGCTACCAAAGTGAAGTTTCAATATCAAACACGTTATATTTGATAAATCCTTAAATAAGGATTGATTTTATCCAGCTGTATAAAATTTTTATATTAAAAGGAGGACTATTTTTCAAATGTCTAATTACACAAACACACTCACACATACATGCACGTGCACACAATTCACAGGCAGACTAATTTTTTTTTTTTTTAAAGTAAGCCCATATTAAAGCTGAAATATGGGAGAGATCACACAGGTCTCTTATTTCCCAGACTCAGAAAGTGATTAGCCCTGTGCTTCAGGAAAAATACTAGTTTAGCCAATACGTACTGCTTTTCTGAGTCTGAGGGTTTTCCAGCAAACACAGTTTTTGCTCTGTTGAAGTGCTTTGATGTTAGGAATCCAAGCACCCTACAAAAGAAAATGCTCAGGCTCTCTATCTTCACCTTAAGGTGTGGGCTGCAGGAATCCTTTCTAAAATAAATGGGTAAAGAAAAGGACAGAAGGAAGGGGTGCATTCAACCTGGGAAAGGCCTTCAGCAGACATCAGAGAGCTGCAGAGGGAAATCAGGGAAGCGAAATGGAGTTAACACGCAGTTAGAATGGTTCCTACTGCTCTTCCTATTTTCACCCAGTTAAGGAGCTCAGTGGCTCAGTTTTTCAGAAATTCCTTAAACTTGCTTTTAAGCCTGTTCCTCCTTTGGTAAGCAGTATGGTAAGTAAGTAAGTATGGTAAGTAAGTGCTGTGTGGGAGACAAGAGTTAGCATCCCATGGTAGAACCAGGGAATTCCCTACTTAATCAATCGTAGCAACGTGCACGTGTTTCCCAACACTGATCACGGTTCTAATTTACATTCATTTGGGAGTTAATTTGATGATATCTGTCTCTCAGCAAAACCAGGAATTAAGAGACTGTATTTGCTCCGCACTTATCTGTAGCATCTGCAACACCGTCTGACTCATACCAAGTGTTCATTGTAATATTTGATTAATGCAGAAAGAAATAAATGCTGAGGTGTCTGTGATAAAATCCATTGGCTTAATCCTATTGAAGACCATAGTCAGCAGTAAGTCTAACAGCCCTGAAGATCATATATTGACCCCTATCTTATAATATTTGCAGATCAAACAAATTTGGTGCAGTAATGCTCGACAAGAGTTACCACAGCAGCTTTTGATTTTTTGCCCTCTGTTGTTCTACAATAGATAAAACAGCTCCCATCTCTAAATAGGGTCTCTTTCAAGAAACTCTTTACTGGTTTTTTTTTTAAGATTTTATTTATTTATTTGACAGAGAGAGAGAGAGCAAGCGTGAGCAAGGGAGGGGCAGAGGGAGAGAGAGAAGCACCGAAGAGGGAGCTGGCTGTGAGACTCGAACCCAGAACCCTGGGTTCATGATCTGAGCCAAATGCAGACGCTTACTGAATATTTATTTTTATATCTATTGTGAATATGCTACTTAGCTCTTTGAACTGGTTACTAAAATAAAGCAAATATTGTCCGTGATATAATTTTATTCATTTCTGACCTCCACGTTGCATCTAACCATGCAGAATCTTTCACTGTACCTTTCCTATGTGAACTGTGAATGATACTAAATGTTTGTGCATGTATGGATGATTTCCAGTTAACTTTAGAGTGTCAAGTGGTTGTGATTTGAGGAAAATCACTAAAGACATAAACTATGTGAAAAGGAGTACACCTATCTTGTATAGTTAAAGTAGTTCAAAATCATTTGTGTTATAACTACATAATGGCTAATCAATATTTTGACAGGAGAAACAAAGGCAAGATTAATCAACGGATTATCTTCTCAGGTATAGAAATGTATGTTTTCTTACCAAAAAGAAAGTTTGTGATATTACTTAATTAGCATCTGCTAAGAGAGGCTATGTGTATAATGGGATCCTAGTTCAGGATCTCTCGATTGGGCAAATCATTCTGACTCTCATTTTACTCAACTGAAAATAAGGAGTTTGGATCAATAAATTCCAAACTTAAAGTTTCACAGGGGTTATCATTCCAGTTCCGATATTCTTGCAAATTTTTGAATAGTAGTCAATAGTTTGTCAGGTTTAATAATAACCAAGACAAAGAGTGAAAACTGCAGCAGAGAGTAGTTTAGGGTTTTATTTTAAAGAAAACATATTTTAGATGACATTGAGAATTAAATATGTAGGCACGAAATAAAAAATTTTAGAGCCTAAGAGCTCAAACATTAGTTGATCATTTATTACTGAAAAATCTTACTGTATTGGACTGAACCACCTGAGTTTTAGAATTTGTACTTGTTGGTAGTTGATATAAAACTTTATTTGGGGGAAAAATTTATTTGGGGGAAAAGTAAATGACTCATTAGAAAATATTATAAAAAGGTGGGGATGAGGTGATAAAATGAAGGAAAAGGAGATGGTCAATAAAGAATAATCATTATTTTTGCCCTTAAAAGCTTTTAGGTAATTGGTTGGTGAGAAACAAGAGCATCTACTCAACAGTGAGGCACTGTGAGGTGTTGTCTCTCCCCACTCCCTCTCCCTTATTCTTTCTGAGGTCTCCTCCTGATTCACAATTGCCTAACGAGCATCTACCCAGGGGACCAGACGGTGCATGTAAGCTGTGGTTGACTATAATTTGCACAAAGCTTTGCACTCTTGCACCAGGTGTATTTCTGTGTGTGTGCGTATGTGTGTTATATCTAAAACCTACACTTTTAAGCACTACACAAATAAACAGTCCTGTCACAGATTGTTTTGCCATCAATCATATCAGTAGATCCACTTAGAGCTTGTTCTGTTAAAGAAATTTCGCACTTGGACATCTCTATATACTAATTTTGATTACTGTATTTGTGACGTTACTATCTACTAAATGAAAAGTTGTGTGGACCTGGAATTAAATAAAACAAGGGAGGGGGGTTGTAAAAAAAGCCAACTGTCCTTGACTACGTTCGATTGAGATGTTCACGCACTTGCGACATGTCCTTCCTCAGAGGTACGCATCACTCCCAGTCTGAAACTAAATCTGCCTCTTCCAATTAACATACCTCAATGATTGGTAATAGCATGTGGATATTCTTTACTGTTTAACGCTATCTATAAATCTGTGCCAGAAAAGTAGTGCCTTCGTTTACTTATTACTTAGCCTGCCTTTCTTCTCACATTTCCCAGGGGCAGTGTGGGCGAGACCCGAAGGAGCGGGTGAGGCAGAAGGGCGGCTTGTCATGTTCTCAGTCCTCACTGTGGCTTCTCCAGGCTCAGATTTCCAGCGTGTTGATTTTGTGATAAGGATATGCTGAACTATTATTTGGGGAAGGGCCAAATGAACAAGTAGCAAATTCAAAATCAGGCCATATCTAAGTCTCACCAACATAGAAGCAACTCCTAAAAAACAAGAAAAAAAAAAAAATGGAAACACTATTTTAAAATTATTTTCCAAAAAACTTTAATGGTTAATTTTTTTTTAAGTTTGACATTAGAATGTGTCAGTTTATTAGCATTGCCCCTAGTTTCTTTGTGCAGTTACCCAATTATCAGTTTGCATTATCGTATGGATGCTCAAATAGGATACTTACTGCTTGTATCATGATCATCATACAATGATTAAATAAGGCAAGGAGTGTCTCAACTTGCTTTGGCACATCTGTCTGTTAAATTTGAAAAGTAAGCAATCTTTTACAATCGATGTTGTTACTTGATAAATGTAACTATATAAATCAGATGTTTATGATCATTGTTATAATAGTTACTGAACTTTCTTTTATAAATTAGTGTGTACAATTTTGAAAACTGAATCAGAGTAAAACAGGATATGTTGAGCATATTCTTTAAATAAATTAAATTAAAATTTTGAAAGGTAGGTGTTCACTTTTTCCCGAAGTCAGTAAAAGAAACAAGATATTTTCATCCAACTCTGTCAGAGGGCACTATAAATGGTGGTGCTGTGATTAATTTATTAAACTATTTTTCTTTCTGTAGCATATGACCAAGATAAAGACCTGTCTTCATGTTGGCTCTTTAATCTGAGGTCTAGTGATAAAGACATTTCATTGAGTCAATCCACAGCTTAAAAAAATTTTCAAAGATTAAAAATACTTACTGAATATTTTCACAAAGTTAACAACTGCTTAACTTATATTTTTATTCACATTTGCATGTACCTGCTACTTCCACAAAATCACTTGAAAAAAAAATCCTTAATCCTTGAATCTAGATATCTGGTAACACATCAAAGCAATCAGCATGTGAGATAAAAATAAATAATATTTCTGAACTTCCACCTGGATCTCCATTTTCACTGAATGTAAACTTTATTCAGCATCTTTCCTGGGGTAGAATGTTGGGTAGAATCGTAAGGGAAGGTATCATCAGAAACATTTGCACTCTTAAAGAGTATCATTTTGATTTCTACTACAGCTGGTTTCAGCAGACTAGTTTCTCTGCAAGCAACATTGGAGGTTATTTAGTATATATTATCTGAAAAGTGCTGGATTTAAACATTTGTTAAGCATTCTTTTCTATGTGAGAGTTGCTATTCTATCTTGTGGAACATCTTGCACAAATAAATGCCAAGGCAGTTTTAAACCTCTCTTCTCTTATGGAATTTGGCTGAAGGAAAATGATGAAAACATCCCACTCTCTTTCTACCCATGACTAGTACTCCTGTCACAGGTCAATTTAACCAATTTATTATTATTTTTTAATTTATTAGTTTTTTCTCTTTTTTATTTTTTATTTTTTTTTTCGAGAGAGAATGAGAGAGCATGAGAAGGGAGAGGGTCAGAGGGAGAAGGAGAGGGTCAGATCCTATTTGAGCATCCGTACGATACTGCAAATTTATAGTTGGGTAACTGCTCAAAGAAACTAGGGGCAGTGCTAACAAACTGACACATTCTAATGTCAAACTTAAAAAAAATTAACCATTAAAGTTTTTTGGAAAATAATTTTTAAATAGTGTTTCCATTTTTTTCTTGTTTTTATTTTTTTTAGGAGTTTCTTCTGTGCTTCTATGCTCAGCAGGGATCCCGATGTGGGACTCCATCCCAGTACTCCAGGACCATGACCCCAGCCAAAGGCAGTCACTTAACGAACCGAGCCACCCAGAAGCCCCTAACCAATTTCTAAACACATAACTAAAGACTGAAAAAAAAAGTAAGGCCATAATTTCTTTCTTTTTTTCTTTTTAATATTTTATTTATTTGACAGAGATAGAGACAGAGAGAGTACAAGCCGGGGCTGGGGTGAGCGGCAGGCAGCAGGAGAGGGAGAAGCAGTTTTCCTGCTGAGAAAGAAGCCAGATGTAGGACTTCATCCCAGGACCCTGGGAACATGACCTGAGCTGAAGGTGGATGCTTAATGGACTGAGCCACCCAGGTGTCCCAGGTCATGATCTCTCAATTAATCGTAACTTCACTGTATCTGTTCTATTATCTATGACAATTATATAACAATTACTAAATTTCTACACTATAAATATTGTTACTTTTGTGAGATAAGAAATCTGTGGGTAAGGAGGTGAAGCAGAAACAGAATTTATTTGATACAGTGACAGTCTGTTAATCATAGAGTCATTGATCATGCGAAAGTTCAGATACAACAAAAATCATGTGGAAGTAGGTATTTAGTAAAAAAGCATGTTTGGATCAAACATGGAGTCCAAAGCTAAGCTTTGATGACCACATATTGTACAGAGTCTTTCCATCTCCCACTCCAGGCTAGTGTCAGGGCTTGCCCACATTCTGAGGAGGGAATGATCTTGTGTTCATCTTCTCCCAAAGTAGTGATATTACTTTAAGCATTTGCATATTTGAATTTAATCTTTAGATCTGAAAGATACCTCATCAGCATCTGTGCTAATGCATATGTGACAAAAGGAAAATTTTCAGAGCTCTTCATGTGTTTTCCTTTTACCTCTCTGAGCCCCTGGGCTTCTCCTGGTCTGCCCACAGTGTCTGTTTCCTGGAGCCCTATAATTTGTTTCAGAAATCATGCATAGAAAAAGAACAACATTCTGCATCTGATGTTCAATGATAAGACTTTGTGAGGAATAATAGTTTTGGGCTGCTGGGTTTTCCAGAAATAGAGTTGTCCATTTTTTTAAAAAGATTTTATTTATGTATATGACAGAGAGAGATCGCAAGTAGGCAGAGAGGCAAGCAGAAGCACAGGAAGGGAAGCAGGCTCCCTGCTTGAGCAGAGAGCCCGATGTGGGGCTTGATCCCAGGATCCTGGGATCATGACCTGAGGTGAAGGCAGAGGCTTTAACACACTGAGCCACCCAGGCACCCCTAGAGTTGTCCACTTTTTCCCCCCTCACCCTTTAACATGTTCAGAGCCAAGCTTGGCTTGCTTAACCAAAGAGTGTTACATAAAATAAGTTATACATATCTGGGGCAAAGAAAAGAGGAGGGAAAACATTGGTGATTTCCAAGCCATGGGGATTAGAGAGGAGAAGACAGAATGAAAGCAGTCATGCAGCACTCAAGTACATTCCAACTAGGCCTGGAGAGGGGAATGTTTATTGGCTAAATCATGGTGGGGGGAGGCTATACTTCAGTCATCCACCAACCTGGGTACATTCACGTCAGCCTGGTCTGTCTGAGGGAGGCCCCGAGACATCATTTTCCTCAGAATCTGTACTTCTCATAGAACTGGATAAAGAGACATAGGTAA